>CM056993.1:185884454-185971954 GCA_029891345.1 Dryococelus australis | reverse complement strand
CTACACCTGACTGAAGCAAGGGGGTTATTAGGTGAAAATAGACTTAACCTCACCAAAACCTATAGCATGTAGGCCATATCGCATCAGTGCAAATGTCAGAAAAGAATTATTACAACAAATCAACGACATGCAATCTGCCTGAATTACAGAGCCGTCGGATTCTGCATTTTCGGCGCCATCTTTGGTTATTCATAAGCGATATGGAGGCCTTAGGTTTCTTACTGACTTTCGCAAGCTGAATTAATACGTCACTAGAATCCAGTATCCTCTTCCGCGCACGGAAGACATATTAAATGCTTTACAAAATTCAAAGTTCATTACTAGCTTAGACCTGTTTTCCAGATTTTATAGTTTCCCTATTAAAAAGGAAGATAGACATAAGCTAGCATTTTCAATTGATGGCATTGGCCTTTTCCAGTACCTCCGTTTACCAATGGGCCTCCGTAGTAGCCCACAACACTTCCAGCAGTTTATCAACATGCTATTAGGTCCTCTCCTTTGGCATTCAGCCTTAGCTTATATAGATGATATTTTCATCATTGGTAACTCTTTTGAAGAACACCTACAAAATATTCACAAAGTATTTCAAAGGTTACGGGAATTCAACGTCAAGGTAAACACTAAGAAATGTAATTTTGGGGAAAAAGAAATAAAGATATTGGGACATTATATCACACCTGACGGTGTTTCCATTGACCCAGATAAAGTTCACGTCATCCAACATATGGCACCACCAAGTAATTTAAAGCAACTACGCACATTTCTGGGAATGACATCCTATCTCTGGCGTTACATGCAGAACTATGCCACTGATTGAATTAACCAAGCAAACTACACAGTATAAATGGCATCACAAACAACAACAGGAATTTTCTACACTCAAACAAGCTATACAGGAGGCACAAATACTACATAAGTTTGAGGATGACAAGTCCACCATTTTGGCATGTGATGCCTCTCAAACGGCTATTGGGGCTGTTCTTATGCAGGAAGACACTATAACAAATACTCGCCAGGTCATTGCTTATGTGTCCAAAAATCTCTCCATAACAGAAACACATTGGTCCACGAACGAAAGAGAACTTTGTTCAATCAGATACTTCTGCAATTACTTCCGACAGTACCATCACGGATGCCATTTTGTTCCGGAAACAGACCATTCTAGACTTTGCTACTTAAACAACGATGGAAGACCACAACTTGTGTATTAAAAAAATGGCAATCGCCTTAGCGAAATACGACTTTTAAGGCAAAAATTGTTAACAGGTAAACAAAATGTTTTAGCCAATGCCGTGAGCCGTATACCGACATTCCGTCCAGCAGATACACACCTAGCAGTGGTAAATAATGTCCGTTATGTGGTTAAAAAGAACATATTAAGGTGTACCAGTTTGTACAGGGCGCTCGCAGGGACTTTGTATTAGAACCCCAATAAGGAAAGTGGGTTCAAAAATATAATTTCGAAATATGTGGTTAATCATTGCAACACTACTTCTATTGATCCACTATTGCGTTGTCAAATACTTATAGTTCCAGGAACTAATGAAATTAACAATTTGCCAGTTTTCACACATGAACAAGAATATATTAAAATAGATGATGATAAGTTATTGCATTTATTTCCTTTGGACAACCACCCGTCCCCATTTTTGGGAGAATATGAAAATGATCCCCATATAACAAAACTTAAGAGTAGCTCTCACTGACCCGCAGAAGGCCGAACCCTGGTGTTTAAAATTAGCTAGGAGATATGGAATAGCAGCCAATGGGGAGACTTTTTCGAAGATTAGCACACTGGTGGGGGAAAAGCAGCTTACTCTAGTAACTACATATTATGTCTAGGAGATTATTTCAGCGCACCGTGATGCCGTTCTCGGCGGAGGTCATTTTTGGGCTTTCAAAACATTAGCAAAAATTAAGAGTACATAATATTGGGACACGATGTCCAAAGATGTTAAGGACTATGTAAAAAATTACCCAGTATGCCAAAAAATTAAGGCTTCTAACGCCAAACCTATGTGTCAATTAAAGCCCATTACTCCACCTTCCTTCTTGAAAGCTTGGGCGACGGAAGCAAAAGGACAGTTGCCAGTCACCACACAAGGGGTAATAAATATATATTGGTGATGACAGAGTTTTTTACAAGGTATACGGTAACCAAGGCGGTCCCTAGCATCGATGCAGCAACTTGTGCATGTTTTAAAAAGGAAGTTATTTTACAATACGGTATACCTGTATGTGGTGTTGTGTGTACTTCTTCATAAAAGGTGTGAAGAGGATTCGTTAAAAGCAAGTTCTGGAATTTCAAGTGTCGGGTTTGATTCTGGGCTAGTGTTAAATGAGTATTCTAGTGCCTCGTTTTGTTCTGCTAGCAAGGTCTCTGGTACATACTGAACGTGTGTGATCGCCTTCGAAGCCCTTTCTCTTTCTTTTAAAATATGCTCCGCTTCCGAGGTGTCTAACAAAAGTGTCCTGACTAGTTTCTTAACAGAAGATGGAGCGGTCTTACTCCTAGTGTTCATGTTTTTTTTTTTTGTGGTGTCAGTGTGCGCTGTGTAAAATACTATGTGTACCCGCACTTTGTCAATTAAAACTATAGGCAACACTACAGCAATCCTACATGCCCCCTACAGCACTAACTACACTACTATAATTAAATAGGAGACTTTTAGCTCTACACAAAGCACCAAAGAGTGGTACTGAAATACATGCATTTAACCCAACTACAGCAAATATATTATTCTAAAACTACAGTAAAACACAGTGCAGGCATGCGCTTGCTGGCTCGCCCGCCAAGGTGCAAGGCAATCACATCGCGAACTGTTGACTACAGGCTACGCTGGCGCAACTGCTGATGTAAGTACCCTGTCGGTTTAAATGCCTTGCGCGCTGTACACAGTGCAGAATAACCTACTTACCCTATGCTTGATTCTAACATGAAACTGTACTATTGTATACAATTAATGCTACAATACAATGCGCAAAATGTAACAATGACTAAACTGAACAGTGAGGAAAATTAACAGAACACTTATTAATCCTATGCTGGCTGCTAAAGGATGGAAAGGCCGGCGCCTCCACCACTGTTCTGGTCCCTCAACCAGACTCTAAACCACTCTCTGTTAACTCTGCCAATACCTGGAGTGCGAGCTGGTAGATTTACAAATTATAATCTGTTAATATAAAACTACACATTTATTCTCAGCTTGTTTACTTTTATATATAGAATACAAAAATGTCAAAATAACAACAAGTATGACTTGTAGTAACGTGCTTGATTGAAGCGTCAGAACAGATTCTGGAAGAAAAATATATTGCATTTGAAAAGCATTGTACGAAGCACTGATTTTTTTTAATGTTCAATAAAAACTGTAGTTCTTGATTTGTGTGGATTCTAATTTGAGCTACGGCTCTATATATATAGAAGAGTACACTGCAAAAAGGGGGGAATATCATCACTTGATGGAAAATGAGTTAACAGGTCAGAATTATACCTCTAAGGGAGTAGAATACCATACACCATTGTTGACAACCAAAAAGATGGGAGTCAGAATAACAATACATAAAAGATTTGGTGTACAACACAAAAAAGAATGTCATTCGTGTACTGCGCAAAAAAGGGGACTGTCATTTATTGACATTCTAATCACTGTATTACTCCATGGCTACCATAGAAGAATAAGTAACATAAGCTATCTATGCAAATAGTATATGGAAATAAATCTCAGCAACACTATTTATTGCAAGTAAAGAATTCATTTAATCTATTATGCTCATCTCAAAATAGTTCCATACCCATTCACTAGAGATTGCACCATATACAGCTTTACTTTACCGCTGTGATTGTTTTAAAGTAGTTGCCATGTTATCTTTTTCATTGCTGTTGTGTGATTAATTAGCAGTGTGGTTTTAATAATGGATATTTCAGCAGAATGTGACAACCCATGTATTAGCGTGAAAAAACTAAACTCGGGCACAAGAAAGTGTAAACGTTATGGTAAAACGAGTGATGTGATGAAGTTGAGGTTATCTACACATGAACTTGGATCTGACTACAAATGTCAACGTCATCGGTGTTTCGAGGTTATTCCACAATAAGATATTAAACGTATTATTAAATAATTTAATGCATGATGTTCCATGGATGAACAAAATGCATATCTGTGTAGATTAATAACTGTTTACCCTATTAAACAATGCAGGCCACGAAACCCAGAAGAAAATGCGTCATTCCACGATAATGCTTATTCTTACAGGATGAGAGTCAAAAATGAAAATGGTAACAAGGACACGGTTGTATGCTATAAGGTATTCATGTCCTTGCATGGCATTTCCAAGAAACGCATGTAACATCTACAGAAGTCTTTCAAAACAACAGGAATGGCGCCAAAATATCAATGAGGCAAGTATGATCACAAACATTGCAGCATACCGGAAGAAGTTACCGAAAGTGTTGTCAGCCATATCAGCTCATTCAAAGGATGACAAAGTCATTACAGTACAAAGAACAGTGAGAGAGTTTATCTGCCAGATCAGATATGCTTAATATTAATAGGATGTATGAAATGTACAAAGGCAATAATTGCCGCCTGTGTCATATTAAAATAACAGGAAGAGCTTTAATACGAGATTTAATATTGCATTTGGGTATCCATGTAGCGACACATGTAGTTCATGTGATAAGTACCAAGTTGATGTAACAGCGCTTCAACATACTTTATTTGATCCTTCACTACCAGACAAAGAAAAGCACAAAATAGAGATGCAAATGTGGACAGCACAAGTGGCGAATGAAGTCCACAAGCATAAAGCCGAAGTATTTTATGAATGAAAGTGAACAGCAAGACAGAGAAGCATGAAGAATGAAAATCACAAAGAGATTACTTTTGATTTTCAGAAAAACCTACCTATGCCTCACCTCACGACAAATGTTGTGTACTACCGGCGGCAACTCTCATTATATTCCTTCAACATCCACACTTTGTCCACAGGACATTCTGTAATTTACTGTTATCCAGAAACAGCAGGGAGAAATGGTTCTAATGAGGTAACATTCTTTCTTCATCATTTCATTTTTAATTTACTGGATCCCAAAGTGAAGGACATTGAACTTTTCTGCAATTTACAATCTGCAAACTACAGTTTTGCAGTTTTTGCATTATGTTGAGCATGCAGGTCGGAGACTGGATCGCATTAAACTAACATTTCCAGTTCACCGCCATTCTTATTTAGAATGTGACCAGAATATGGCTCTTATAAATCAGAAATATCCAGCCGAATTACCGGAACATTGGGTTGAGGTATTTGAAAATGCTCGCACAAAGCCATCTCCTTAACACGTTGTCAATGTTGACCAAGCTCTTTTGAGAAACTGGACACAATACTTGACACCACTGTATACAAAAACCTGCCCAATCGCAACACGACCTGAAGTAGTTTTCTCAGTGCAACATCCTCATTTGACAAAGCACATACAATGGCATGTGTGAAACTGCGGTCATGGTTCCTCAGAAGAGCTTACTTACACAAGTAAAGGAACTTCAGTTACACAGTGGAGAGTTCCTACTGCCCGAAAAGCGTTACCAAGGTAAGAAATTAAATAATAGCGAAAACATTTTGTACTATGTCTTAACTGTTGACAAACTGTGATACCACATTTGATCCTTTGTTTTTAGGTGTGTTACTGATTTCATGGGAAAAATACAAAGATTTGCAACACCTCAAGCAGTTTTGTGGAACAGATGTAAGAATATATTACAACAACCTGCCTCACAATGCGGCTTCCAAATTGTGAACCAACGTCCTGCTTGTTTGGAAAACATTTTCGGAGCAAGATTACTGACATTCCCCCTTTTATTGCATAAATTGTTGCTTGAGATGTTGAGCTTCCCCCTTTGTGTAACTTAATTTATGTATTAATGAGGAATAATTGGTCTTGAAAATAGTTTATTGTTTATAAAGAGGCTCAGATACATACATACATACCTATTGTGTAATGTGTTGTGAGTTGTAGGCAAAATACATCATGTAGTTATATGATCTCATTGAACAGTGGCATGGTGTCAAAGTTTAAAGTTTACTAATAAATGACATTGCCCCCCCGCGTGTGTGTGTGTGTGCGCGTACACGTGTATGTGCATGTATGTGTATTTATATATACACATGCAAACCAACATATTTTGGGCTAAGATAAGCAAACTGACATCCCTTATCTGTCATTTATGTCGGAGGAGGGAATGACCTGTGGAACAGCTCAAAGTCATGACACAACTTCACCTCAGGTGCAATGTGAGGCACCACAGTCCTTGTATACTGTCCTATAGTGTATTTACAGTCCCTACGAGTGGTTGGACAATTGGCATGGCCCAAAGTATCCAATAGTAGAAAGGCACAGGAAGACTATCGGCACAGGCACAGCTCATCCTCAGTGACCACGTGAACTAAGCACTCCCTTTGAAAAGAAACCTCTTGCCAGAACAATGCCATAGCTTTATCTCTACGTGACAGTGAAGCTCTTAGGCTACGGTATAGCAAACTGGTACAAACAAGGCAGTTTCTGGTGCTAGTGCTTACTCTGGCTCCTTGTCTCTCTTCTATCACACACCTAAATCCTTGTTATCCCAACATCTGTAAGCCTGGTAACGTGGTAAGCACCACAGAAGTCAGCTATTTGCTAGATGCCCAAGAGCTCAATGACAAAGTGGCACCTCCACACAAGTAGGAACAGTAGGTGCCAAAGAACTGGGAACTGAAGTCAGCAAGCTTCGTTCAGTACAGGTACGACCTATAACAACTTAGGTCAATGCTTTGGGATTACACCTGTTCCTGGGGAATCCATGCGATTGAAGCTCCAGTAACAATCTGTAACCTGCTAGTTGCCCTAGTTTTCCAAGACTTGCAGGAGTCACCAGCGACAGGCACAGTCGAGAACCCGACTACCCCTGGTCAAGGTACCACAGAAACTGCACCCAAGTGTGGCACCTTACCCTGCATATTGCATCTCTTGCATGCTACTTCAAGACGCCACCACCACAACCACTAACCTACCCTTGGTATGGCCAACCATTTGCCGAAATCCTGGTGAAAGCACAACGGTGCTAGTCATCAACACCTAAGTGTCCAGTGTTGCGATCAACACTAGCTGGTCAAGATAGGTACCACACCACATCATACAAGATAGGTGCACACCAGTGTCCATTATCCACAGTGTTACAAACATATGACAGTGGTTGGAAGGAAACTTACAGCTAGCTTGATCTCATAACAATACAATAATGATACAGAAAAAACTCTTCCTTGCCAAAATTGTCAGCAAGGTCTAACTCAATGATGCACTTATCTTTCTGGCCCTTTAAAAGACATTCACTAAAATCAAAATCTAGCCCCTTATCACTTGCACCAATTTAAAGCCACTCTCTATTCAGGTTGCTAGGAAGGCCTGCAATAATAAATAAGCACCACAAAATACTTAAAATTTTAACTTCACACATAACTTGCTATCACTCTCACAACTAAACACACTATTAACAATGGGAACAATGCATCAACTCAGAATGTAAGACAAAATAATTTAAATTAATGCAGCATGTACAACTTAATTAGAAAAATAATAATACACATACTGTCTAGCTTACACATTAAAATGAGAACAAATAATCTGCCCACAATATTCAAATCATGTACATATGCAAGACTGGCAAATATGTGTCTGTGAATAAGACTTGTTACAAAATTCAGTAGCATGTGTTGACTTAATTATGCATCTAGTCTACTTTTAATTCAACCAAGTATACTCTTCAGCAGTAGGCTTTGTCAATTTAGTAACAAGTTGGACTACTACACTGTAATCTAGATACACACCATTCTATACACTTCCATCCAACATGTTGACTGTATTCTTAATGTTCCACCAATGGTCAACCGAAAACAAAAGCATACCTGGGTTGTTTCTGAAGCATTCTTTTTGTTCTTGTTCCTCTTTCGCTCCTTCTTTGGTGGTGGTTCTCGTTCCCCAAGGGCATTCTTTGGGCATTTGTAACTAAGGTGGCCTATCTCACCACATTCATAGCACTGGCTCTTGTCCGGATAGTCCCTGCGACGAATGAAGTCTGCACTGCGTCCATTATCCACTGCTATATTGCTCTTCAATGTCCGCCCAAACATCTGAGTCAGCACAATACCATCCACTGTCACTTCACATTATTTAACTAAACTGCATAAATCTTAACTTAATTAACTGCCTAAAAATTTCTTACATTAAATATTCTCCTGTTGCATGATATGCATTAAAATGTGCTCCTTCTGGTGAAACCAAATAAAAATAATAATTTAAAATATATAAAAATTAAGACCTGATTACCAAGATTTACCTATGAACCTGGAAGCATAGGCACAGACATTTTTAACCATCAATAAAAATTATCCTAGCTACAACAAAATGAAGCATTCAACTGCAGCTGTATGGTAACACAGCAACTTATTAGTATCTACTGCATTATTTCAGATGCATGCAAGCAGAGTTCGAACTGTTCCAGAGGCTAGCTGAGGCCAAAGAAGTGAGTGAATTTGATAAACAATGCAAATCCTAGTTGCATTGAGGGCATTTTACTCCTGTATTCCTATACTGTGTAATTTGTAATAGCTGACAACACATCTAACTTAAAAATTTACTACTCTCACAAAACAAGAATCAAACTGGTAATGAACCTCCCCCATAATTCAGCTAGTACAAAATTAGATCAAATGATGCAGTGAAAAGGGCCTAGCCCATTTAAGGAGCATAACAATGTGGACAACATCCTTTCCATGATGGTTCAATGTTGGGAGCTGCAAGGATGCTTACATACAACCAGCCCCAGGTGTTGTCACTGTGCCAGAGGAGATAGCACGTTTGAGAGACAAATGGTGCACTTGGCATAGCGATGTGCTGTGGATACTTTGAAGGAGGGAGTTATTTGTTTTGTCAGCCACTGTCTTCCTCCACTACTACCCTGCTGCAAAGGCATTTTGGAACATGGTCATGGCATGATACAGTTTCCTCAGTGTCCTCAGAGCTAGAGCAGGGCAACAACACATTGTAAGTGGACAAGCAGTTAGTAGACTTTACTTGGGTTATGCCCAGAATGAGCAATACCAGAAAATTGAACGAGGTTGTTTAGGTTTTTGTGCAGGGTAGTCATGCTCACATACATTTTTTAATTAATAGCCTTTTTAGAATCAACTGGCCTTTCTTATATAGAGGGCACAAAACAAGAAAGGGTAAACTGCAGAAAGCTAAAAATCTGTACATACATGTGTCAGCTATGGTGGAGAAGAGGATTGCATATCATTCCCTACCGCAATGTTGAAGGTTGAAACCTAGAGAAGGCTTCCATGAAGAGTGGAATTGTCTCTGCTTCAGGAAGAACCAGTAAGCTGGTATACAGACTACCAAACAACCAACATGTTGACAATTAGTTGACTTATCCTGATACATTGTCCTCAAACAATACCTTGGTGGTGGTAGGAATACATGGGAAATTCCATCCACTAACCAAGTTTTGTTCCATTTTGTGCCAATGCTCCCAGGAAACACAGAAACAGTAACATAGCTCAAAACTAAACCCACTCCCCCCTCCCCCCCCCCAAAGAGTTACAGACAATAGCTGGGCAGCAAGGGGCTAACTATCAGAAATCCTAGACTGGATTATTCATGCATCATGAACTCACCCCTGACACATGTGACGTTGTCCTGTGAGGGTAGCTTGCGACAACTTGCATTGGAGAACACCTAATAAGCTAAAATACAGTTAGATGCTGTAGAAGCTCAGAAGGGGAAATCAACAGACATAAAATTGCTCTTCCTACATACTAACACTGTTAGATGGCATGGAAACAACCAGCATGGCTTGTGAATGACACCTTCAGCACACCTTAGCCAACTAAAACAATCTTATACATCAACAGTCATGAAGGGAGAGATTTGGAAAGGGGAACAGCTTAGATGCTAGTAGGGCAATGGAACCAAGCTCCCTAGGAGATGGTCAGTAAGTCTCCAGATACTGGGAACTCCTCTCAAAGGAACCTTTATGAGCCCACAGCGGTCAACACTTGTATCACATGACAAGTGAGGTGCCTACCAAACTGTTGACATGACCCCCAATAGTTAGCATGGCCTTAGCCACGCAAAGACAGGACCTGTTAACCAAGGTGTATATCTCATTATCTGGGGTCTTATTTCTGCCCCTCAGCCTTTATAGGGGATTATACTCTGCAGTGCCATTAAATAAGATACAAGTCCCAACAAAAATACGGCAAATCTCACTAACATAAGTCAAGTATTCCCATCATCACAAAAATTACTGGACATGTTTGGACTTGACGAACAGTTGTAAATACACAAGTCTAATGGTTTGTGTGATACCCGACTGTACTGTCTTTTAAATTTCCTGTGCCAGCACAGCAACACTACTTGTGGCAGCTAACATTGGTGGCGACGTTAGTCTGTCTGTTTTATCACACCACCGGAAAAGGACTCGACTCGTTTTTGGACTCATTACCGCTGCAGATTTCAGCAACACAGTTTGTTTAAAAAGCACATATTGCTCTATATAGTATATATTCAGAACATTCTAGTCCTCTGGGCTGAATCAAGCTGATGTGTTAATTTAACATTGTGTTGTGTGTCCCATTTTCACTCACAAGTGATGTACCGTCAGTCATCTATAGTTACTACAAGTTCTATAGTTGGGTTTCACGCACATTTATTGTTCGTTTCTATGTTTATCACCTATTCTTTTTGCCACAGCATGGGATTACCAGTAACTTTATGTTACGACGCAAGCAGGAGTGTGAGATTATTTATTTATGGAGTTGTGTCCATGACCAAGATCAATGGCACCTGTACTTGCACCTTTGTGTTGCCTTTTGACACCAGATATCTGTGGACACATTTTCACAGGTCATTACTCACCACCCATCATAGTCAATTGCGTCTTATTTTCAAGTCATGGCAGAGGTAAAACTTGCATTATTACTGCTTTGAATTGCCAAAGGCAGGGTTAAGCGTACCTCAGACCTGGCGTGAAATGTGGCTGTGGATCACACAAAAATAAGCTTGCTAATCGCCACGGCTTGGGACCTCACATTGCTGAAAGAAGGATGTGAAATTTAGTATTTACCCTTGGAAATTGCAGCCAATGAAATTACGGGCTTTGACAAAGAAATATAACCAAGCAAAAGGTAACCTTCGAAAAGTGCTATTACACTGTGATGACTACAGCTGTGAATATGTTCAGTCGTGACACGAAGGATGAGCAAGAAGAAAAGTTTGCATGTGTCATTACCAAAAACAGTACTCCCACACTTGACTGGGAAACCAAAGAAATGGGTCAATTTTGCTAACCCTGGTTGCAAAGAACTCCAGTTTGACAGACATTGAAAAGGTTAATGTATTTAATGACTGCACTGGAGACCCTATCACTGGTTCAGGCCTTACATCAGACTGAAGCAAACTTCAGATGTTTTGAAACAAACCTTTGAAAAATCACTCTAGGAGTAACATGTCAACATATTTTTTTTAATAACTTGTATACCACAAATATATAACACTGATTAACTTTCAAGCCTTGTATTCTTGAATAAATGAAATTTTAACTTAGTATCTCCTCTAACTTGTAATATGTATTTCATATCTGATATTACGTAAAACAGTGAGAGCAGTGTTGTGTTGGCAGTGGCTAGTAAGAAATACTTAACAGTTAAAATATTGTTTTAACCTAGTTTTTTTTTGTATGCTACGTGTTGATTAAATGTTGGCTATTGAAATATTTAAGTTTATAGGTAACACTGATAGAAACATATTTCATTGTTACAGTTTAAAACAGCACAAATTATGATGTGTAGGCCCTAGTGAAATGGTGTTTTCTTTTTTTTACCCAAGGAAGAAACTTGAATAGGCAGAGTGGAGCTTCCTCTCTCAGTCTGTCTCCCTCCCTCTCCACGTCCCCCCCTCTCTCTCGTGAAATTTCACACTGCTAGTAATAGCAGGAAAATGATATATGTTTTCAATTTTTGCATATTTCATACTTATTAGAGCAAAAACAATGGTTTTTGAATTATTAATTTAAAAATGAAATGAGATTTTAATTATTTAATACTTATTATAATATATTTAAATGTGATGGCAGGACAGTTACAAATCCGATGTCAGCAGAAGTGGTGACTAGCGACATGACATGGTGTGTTTCCTGTTGCTGAACGAAATGTCAATTTGTCTACCTGCAAAAAAATAATTAAAATTACCACATGAAGTTTGTACGCCTTATATTTTTTAAACCTACATATAGAAGTTACGATGTTGTAATAAATTTGTGTTTCCATGACAGAATAAACATTCTGTAAGGTGTGTGGCAACTTTGTCCCACACGTTTGAAACATAATTGTGTAATGTGCTTATGTTTCTGTGATTTTAACATTTGCCACAATTCTAAAAAAATGTTAAACTCAGCCAGAAAATTTTAAATAAATAAATAAATAAATCTAGTAAATATAGAAGAGATGTGCACGGCTCTTAACAGCAAGGTAAATAAACCTAGTAAAAACTAAGTACCCATACAAAGAAATATGAGTGAAATATAAGTTACGGTAGGCCTATTTGTGTGCGTGTTCACCACTATCTTTTAAGTTTGTCGCTGCTACGTACAAAAAATAAGCAACACGAGTTGCGTGCTTGAATTTACTGTCTTTTTGTTGGACTGGTTGCTCCTTCGTTTTAATATTTATTCAAACTGAGGCCATCCTTTTAATGAAATAATACAAACATATCAATAACAAGAAGTTAAATACTACAATAGTTCTTTCCCCCACAGTTATAACAGGATTAACAACAGTCACAGAAAAAAATATTAACATGTATTACGTGTAATGTGCTATGCTGTTTAAAATAATAACCATAAGAACAATTGTCAATACAGACATTGTCAAAAAGTCATAAAGCTGACCTAAATATAGTTATGGGCCTAAATTGTGAACATTTTTAGGAAATGGTTTTTGAAATATGACAGAATTATTTGAACAGCTGAAAACAGTAAACAAAGTATTTAACAGATAAATGTAGAAGCCAAATGGCAGTGTTTATTTTTACATGTAGCAGAAGGATACATAATCGGTAACCAAAAGAAGAACACTAGTTTCAGGGCTTCAGAAAAGTGTGAAGTAACCATGCATGGCCTATAGTCAATATGACAAGAGACTAATCATCTCCATGAATATTGAGGCCATTACGCAGGCATCATTTGCATCAGCAGATGCAACCACGTCATTGTGGCAACTACGAACAGTCATCACTAGAAACATTGCTACTTTGAAGGCTTTTGATGTCCCAGTCAGGCAGTGAACAGCTTAATTTGCTTCCCATTTTGTGCAAGAGACTTGATGTGACACTGCAAAGACAATGGAAAATAACCCTTACTGGTCAGGATTTGCCATCCCTGCTACAATTCATCACATTTATTGACAGGCATTGTGCCAGAGAGGCAGTGATGTCGTCACGTGGTAAGACAGGTGTCACATCAGCAGCTAGAATAAAGAACCCTCCAAGTTTATATTTTCACAAGCCTGCTGCTAATCTACAACAGCAATCTACTATTAAGTTCTTGGCCAACTCAAGTAATACAACATAGTGTTATTTGTCGAGTGGTACACATCCTTTGTTCAAGTGTGGGAAGTTCACCCAGCTGAGCCTACAGGGAGGTATTCTTTAGTCAAAGTATAGAAACTTTGTTTGAAATGTCTCAGATCATCACATCAATCAAAGAGTTGCCTGACTGTAACATTGCGTTGCCAGTTTAGTTAGTGCCCCCATTCTCTCCTAAATTTCAAAGGTGAGAATTGTAAAGGGGCAAAAATGCAGCATGCTTCAGACGATGAGAGCAATGAAGTATCATAACCTTCAGACATGAACCCAAGTTTGACGCTGTCAACTGTGATCTCTCCAACTACTATCAACAGCGAAAATAGAAATTCTTGATGTGCATGGTTATTTACACACCTTTCGTGCCTTATTGGACTCTACAAGTTAGGTCATATTTATTACAGAGTGATGTTTCCAGCATCTAAGTTTGCTTCGCAAGGATGCACAGTTAACTGTAGAGGATTTATCCAATATACCAGTGAGCATTACCGGGTCCTACACCTCAGTCATTATCAGTCCAGTTGGCAAAGATGATCCACAATTTATTTTCAATGCCTTCATTCTACCTCAAATTGCTAATCACTTGCAAAGTGTCCAGTTACCACCTGAAGCTCAACAGTTTCACACCTTAAACTAGCAGATACTTCTTTTAACACACCAGGTTCCACGAATATATTGCTTGATGCTGATTTGTTCCCACAACTAGTGACTGGAAAAAAATAGAAGGCTCACCCATGACTCTCAATTCTGCTCTTGAGTGAATCCTTATGGGGAGAGTAGAAGTTGCTTTTGATATGACCTCAACATTCTGCATATCCTTGCTGACAGCTGTTCCACCACTGGAAGTAGTGATGAAAAGATTTTGGAAGCTGGAGGACTTCTCACAAAAAAAAAAAGTACCTCTCGCAAGACGAAGTACTTTGTGAGGAGTTGTTTGTGCAAACCCACGGCAGGAATGCAGCCAGAATCAAAACTGGAAGAATGAGATCCCTTGCTGTAGCCGACTGTTACAACTTGAGAAAAGGCTAGGTCATGATGCTCAACTTAAGTTCCATCAATTTCAAAGTAGAAATCAAATAGCACCGAACACAATACTACTTATTTACAGCGAAATTTTCTTTCTTTTCTAATGAAATTGTAATTTCAATAAATGTATACGTACTTAATAAGAACCAAAATACACTAAATAATAATGTGTGTTAAATTGAAAATACAAGCAAAAGTTTTGTAAATACAAATATTTTGTACACCGATAATTTCTAATAATAATGTTATATAAAAGTCTTTGCCCTGCTTTGTTCAAATTCTGTGCTGAGTAATTTTTGGCCTGCTCATGTAAATAAATCACATTTTTCATACAGTTTTGTTTGCAAGCTCTTATTATACTCGTCTGCAACATTTTCCTAAGAGAAAAAACAAATTTAATTATTTTTCACTAAATTAGCATCACTTTATTAGTTATTACTGTGTTTTTATGTATAATTTGGAATACTTTCTTTTTCATTTTTCATATATCATGCAGACATTACGTCGTGGTGACAAAAAATGCCTATTTATTTCAATATGTCTAGCCGCCATGTTTAGTTTTAATTTGAGCCTTTGTACCATGCCTTAAGCTTGTGCTTGACCACACTGGAAGTGGTAAAATATCAGCTATGCCTTAAGTACGCCACCTTCATGAAGATTGTCTTGTTTGTTGACTATGAAACATGGTGCGGAAATAACACTGTCTTGAGAAATAAGATGGTCTTGACCAAAACTGTCTTAAGCTCAGTCTTGAGACATGATTATGAATACCACCCTAGGAGAGAACCTTGTAGACATAGGGAAGCATAACCTGGTATCTACCCAGCAGTCAATATCCACAGATCCAACAGTACGTATATGAAAGTTCCCTACCCCGCCAATCTCCTCACTTGAAAACTTCTCTTTAACCCCTACACTTAACTTCAATTCTGTGGACGACTCCCTAATGCTCCCGATGGAGGCAAAGCATAATGGATGTCAGACACCCCAAAGAGAAAGCCAGAAGGCAGTCAGATTTGCAGCTGCTTTGTAAGACAAATACAAGAATTATAAACAATTCAAAAATTCTGTCAAACTGTAGATTCATATCATTCCTGTCACATGTATCTGTTCACATCCCTAAAGAAATTTTTTTCCAAGCTGAAAATGTGGGGTATTTTTAGTTAGAATGGGTAGTAGAAAGCACTACTCTACTTAACTTTTTAACAATTAAAATGCTACCTGCATTTAATGTAAATTGAATGATGCCACACATTGTAGTTATACTGGGGAGAAAACATCCACACTTGTGTTATTATCACAGTTGTCTGTAGAAGGAATCTTATATTACGCCAGCCCCTTGTTCTGTTGCAGTTGGAGCACCTGCCTACCAACTGAGGAACAAGGGTTTGTCTCACCCTAAGCAGGGCTTCACTGGCATTCTGAGATATAAATAGGTTCAGTTATTATATGTTTCTATAAAGAACTGTACAAATACTACAGGTAGAGTAACAATAAGTAAATGTTTCTTTGACAGATGTCGACAGAAGCTGCCTCACCTCTCTGCCATTGACAGCTGTGGCACAAGTCCTAGCATCTTCTCGTTTCAGGAACAGTATGAAAGCTACTCCTCTGCTCTTTCGAGTTTTCTTGTCCTTCATTACTGTCACTCTTCCAAACAAGCAAACAAAACTTTTACAGTTTGAAACAAGACAAACCCTACAGCAATGGTAAACACAACAGTACAACTTGACATTATGACTGTCCTGTCTTTACTTCCTACAGTAATCCCTAGGAATCCAAAAATTTTGCAATATTATCCATTAACACAATTTGTATCTTACCATAAAATGTTGCATCTGTTTCATTTGTGTCATTGGACTTTTACTCATTTGGCACTCCCAACAGGACTGAGCCAATGGTAAATATTTCTCTTTAGTGGTTTACTTTTGAATTGGTAAGGCTAAAAATTGAGTTGATTGTTATTAAAACCACAGTCAATGAACAAACAATGTATGACTTAGCCGGATACAGGACTGTCAAATCTAGTCAAGTGTCATATTCTAACACAAAGAGATGGGATCTCTTGCACTCATCTACATATAGACAGATGCAGAACTTGAATGACTACTGATTAGAAATGAGCACCTGAGAGCTCAGGTTCAACATAGTGCATGCCTCCCCCCAGAATCAGAAATTTTTTATAACTATCACAGCATCATACTTTTGGACTGAAAAGTAATTTCCTTGCCACTTTCACCTTGCATGAGAAGAATATGTAGAATGTTAAAGTTGGCTCAAAAATTGATTAGTTTCTGAGTTTTGCAATGAAATTCATAAGCTTGAGTACTACTAAATATTAACCTTGGAAGTCAAAAACTTCTCTGGGGAATAAAATCCTCGACCCTTACTTTCTACGTTGCCATTAGCACGTTTCTAATTTTTATAGCAATTTCCCCGCACTTTTGATTGCCCCCTCCGAAAAATTGGCCCACACATGCCACAGGTGCAGGCAAAACTTCAATGGATAACCAAATTTAATAAAGTGTGGTTTGGCGATGAAAGCTTCTGGGGAGCTGTCAAACTGGCCTGGCCAAGTTGTGTTGTGGTGAAAAGTCAGATCATGACAAGTGACAGAAGAGGGATTCATGATGCCTCCTTCCACTCATACTTATGTACAAAACTAAACAGGAGTGTCTCTAAATGCAAACAATTTTGGCCTTTTATATAGACATTCTGACTGACCAAAAAAGATAATGTAACATTTCCAATAGGCATATTTATAATTGGCAAGGCACATAGCAGTTATATTGAAACTCACATTTCAAGAACTGGCATCTGTTCTCATCTTCATGTAGACTGCCAATTCTCAAATTACTGCTACTGGCTCACCAAGAAAATTCAATGTTGTTCTATAGTGCCTTCATTGTTTTTTCCAGTCTTGTTCACATATATCTATGCCTCCCTGTTCATCTGTGCTTTCTCTATTGTTTGCCTAAGAATTTGTAATGTTAACCGTCTATACTGTTTTTGGCTGTTTGCACTGTTCTGACTTTATTACTTGCAGAATTATTCTTATGCTTGCTTATTTTCAATGTATACTTTTATGTCATTTTCTGCATTTTCTGTGACAACATGTTTGCTATGACATGAATCAGCAGTAATTTTTATTTAAATGCTTACCCCCAATGCAAAAATATTCAAAATTAAAACAATACATGGTCTTGCTTCTGTACTGTGTTGATGGTTCATTATTAAGAAATACAGAGTTCTCAAATGTCTTCACTTTCTTCTTTAAAAATGTTTATAATTGTATCCAAATGGATGCAAATAGCCACTGGATCATGTCTCCTGCTGTCATTTATGAAAAAAAGTGGCGAATGAACACTGTTACTCTCTAAAAAACAAAATCAAAAAGATTGAATTTCTCTGTGGTATTTTTTTAATAGTTCTCTGAAGAAACTGTATGAATACAAATTTTGTTTGTTTTCATTACCTTCTTTATTTTATACACATTATGACACTGTTCGATGTTATGTTATTCGAACTGAATATCAATCTACCTTTCCTTGGTTGTCTTGATAGCACTATTGTCTTTATTTGCACTTTCTTCTTTGGTTTTCCAAAATAGTTTCCTTTTTCTTTAATTGGTCTTAAAGTGTTCTATAACCCATTTCTCATAAAAACTTTACAATTTTACTTTGAACTTTCCAGATCAAAGACTATCACATTTCTTTTGCAGATATTCCACTGTCTTTCTTGATAATAACTTTGTCATAAAAATTAAGCTATGCTTAGAGTAATAATATTTTACCAGCAAAGACTCCAGATTTTAACTATCTTCAGGCATTTTCAGTTTTTTTTACCATAAGTAATGTGTTCTCACAAAGTTCATATGCATTTCTGCTGTTGCAGAGGAGCAACCCAAATTGGGCTCAGCTAACAGAAAGCAAAATAGCACATATTAATTTTAGGATATGGTGATCAAAATGTTGTACATGTTGAGTAATGTATCAGAATGGAAAGGTTTTGCTTTTTCTCTTTAATTCTCATTAGGCATCCCTTTTTACAAGTGCAAAACCAACTGTTCTCATCTTTTCCCAGAAGTTCTTGAACTGCTTGCCTCATTATTCCTTGATGAAAACATCCAAATATCTCCTGTCAATGTTCTTTCCAAATTAACTGTTTTCTTTAAGTCAATAAAAATATTGATTTCTGATAATTTGTTATATTTCCCAGAAACATTTATTATGAAAGTTATTTTATCACACTGAGTTTACTAAAGGCACAATTCCACTGAGGCAACGTTTTGACAACATGCAGCATGCGACATTGCTGCAGAGACCCAGAGTGAATACACTGGTTCTGTCAAACGCTTGTTACCATCTGTTGCCGAGCTTCCCACTCTAGTTGGGAAACAGGCGACGATGGCGATACAACATGGAATGGCCCCAGGGAAAAATGGCAGATTTTATTGAGGAATATAGGCAGTTACTAATACTGTTGGATGTTTGGCATCCCGAATACAGAAATCTCCATTTAAAACTTAATGCAGTCAAAGAACTGGTGGTTAAGTTTAGCTGTAAAATGACAGAAATGTTTTAAAAAATCCAGAATTTGTGCAGTGCCTTTATGCATAAACACAAACTTTCACTTCATGAAAGTATGGCTAATTTCCATGCAAAGTATAAACGTATGAATACAAAGCATAGACATCTGTGCTTGATGTGGGTACTCCTAGAACAGGATTTACACTGGATGCTGAGAAAAAAGTTGTGGTAAGTAACCACACACTTATATTATGCTTTTCATATGTATATAGTTATAATAGTAGGCCAAGTAGGGAGAGTAAAGTAACAATGGGAAAAAAATTAACTGAGAAACCTTTAGTGTCAGCAAATTATTTTCAACAATGCTCCATGCATAAAAATTATAATGCGTGAATTCACAAATTCAATAAAAAATTAACAATGAAATGGAAGGGAAAACATGATTTTGGATGTAGGTGTTATGTTCCAACCAAATATTAATTTCATAACATTACACTATCCTAAATTCATTTATAAAACAATTCTATTAAACGTCTGTTAACTAGTTATGGGTCGAGTGTTGAAAACTCGAGTCGAGTCGCACTTACAAAGATTGACTCGTCAATCGAGTCATGTTTTTTCCCAACAAAAAGCTACTGAATGTGCGAATCGAGCCACTGTGTTTTTAGGTTATAAACAAACAAATATTTTCACCTAACATCACTTTACATATATCGCAAACCAATAATTTTACATTGCAAAACCACCAAAGTTGCATCGTAATGATGACAACTCTGCTACATGCATTGACACACTGTTGTTGTTTGTGATGTTCAGCAGCGATAAAAACTGACAATTCACAATACATCTCTCGCCGCCTGAGTGGCGGTGCCATGAGCAACAGATAACAAGGTCTACAGGTACAGTCTCAGCATGACACAAGTACATACAACCATGTGACATATTAAAACATGAAAAGCCTCTTCTTTATCTCATGGCACGTCACACATGTAATACATGTACATTAGAAGCAGAATAACTGCGAGCCTGGCCGACCATTACAAATGGGGTGTAAAAGTATCTGTCATGAAGGAGGCGGCTTGCCAGCAGGGCTGCACCTACTATACCGAGTGAAAATGTAGTCCCTTTGTCGAATCGTCAGAAGCAGACGTAAGTATTACGAGTACGTCCACACTACTTATACAAGCTTTCCTTTACAGTTTGTATCCGAAGCTGGTGTGTGTGTGAAGTTCTTCACTTCTGCAGTCAGTGTTCTGTAATCCATAGGAGACAACACAGTTAAATACGTACAGTACAACATTATACATTAAAATCACTCCACTTTTGTCAAATTGAAAGGTAAGAAACTGAACTCACAGGGGCGAGAAATGGTTTACAATGTTCTGCAGTTTATGGAAAATGAAGCGAGATTGAAGGAACCATTCATTCCACTTGAGAAAGCGCAGCTGAGAACATCTAAGGCGATGCGTGTGTCTCGTACCACAGTACAATAAATTAAGAGAGAAGCTGATCAGAAAGAAGCAGGTGAAGGAACGTCTTTCTCAACACCCAACAAGAAACAGAAGGAAACCTCTAAATACGTGTTACCTTGATGCCTTCGACGAAGCTGTGGTACGATGTACTGTTTACAATTTATACCTAAATGAAAAACATATGCTGACTGTCAAAACTCTTAAGACTTAAGCTAAAGGATGACATAAATTATCAAGGAAGTAATTCAACTTTAAGAACGACTTTGAGGATTTAGGTGACAAAAAAGAAAATCTCAGCACCTGGTTTTAATAGACAAATCAGATATTCTGCAAAAATGGCTAGAATATCTCAAGAGTACGCTGCAATATAGAAATAAGAAACGTACAATTATTTACACGGATGAGTCACATTTTATCAAAGTCTCATGTGAAAAATAAAATGTGGCATGACACATCTTCCAACGGTCTGCTAGCACCTCTGGCAAAAGGTAAGCGGTTAATAATGATTCACGTAGGATGTGAAAACGGCTTTGTCCCTAATGCTCTTGCAATATGGACGTCGCATTAGGCAGCAGGGGATTATTACAAAAATATGAATAAAGAAAATTATGAAAAATGGATTTACGAGCAATTAATAGAAAATCATCCACCTGACAGTATTGTTGAGATAGATAATGCTCCCTATCACAATGTAAAGGTAAACAAAACACCTACTTCCAGCTCAACTACGATGGAAATGCAGCAGTGATTAAGTAGGAGAGTATTTTGTTTACTAGCGACATGTTAAAACCAACTTTGTATGACCTCATAAAGCAACACAAACCTCAGCAAGTGCAGTACTCGGTAGACAGACTACTGGGAAATCATGGCCACACAGTACTTCGTCTGCCATCCTGTAATTCGGATTTGAATCCGATAGAAACCATATGGGCCAAAGTTAAAGGCAAAGTCGCTTCAAAAACTGTTACTTGCAATTTGAAAGATGTGAAAAAACTATGCAAGGACATATTTAACTGAACGGGGCCAGAACACTGGTTACCATTTTGCAATCACATCCAGACACTCGAGAAAGACTATTATGACAAGGATGTGCGATTTTACATTGAAATTGATAAAGTGATTATAAATTTAGGTGGTGCAGACAGTGATTAGTAGTGGCAGCAGTGACGTTTAAATGTCAGACTCATCGGCTGGAGCAATGAGTGGCATTGAAGAACTGCTGTAGTACTTCATACCTCAGTGGTAAGTGGTAAATGTTTTCTACTTTTCTCTACTTTCTGTGAAGGCTTTGTTTTATTCCTGTTTCTCTCCACTTTCTCCCGCCCCTTCACACGTGTGCCGCTATGTGTGACATAGCTCAAGCTCAGAGTTATTCTGCATCTAGTGTGGATATGGTACACTTACCATCATTATTTTCATAATTACCATTTTAAAAATATGTGTACATAAAAAAAATCAACAAACAAAAAACTTGTAATGTGGACTGCTTGTCCGCTCACGCTGCAGATTGCTGGCACACCAGCCTTAAAGCTACCCTCCCACTCCACTCCTGTAACTGTCAACTTATATTTATTTTCTTAACAACATCAAGTGACTGACATTACATTCCTTTTCTACCTACAGTAGTCATTCACTCACTGGCGGGAGGGAAAACGCAGCGCTGTGAATCTTTTAACCAAGCAAAGAATTATTATCATTGGTGGGAATTAGTCCTAAACTTTTTTCTTGGTAAATCTAGTATTTAACTGGGAGAGGAAGTAATAATCTATTCACTGTTTCTTCCAACTTTTCTGAAACCCTGCTGAAGTTCTACTTCCAAGGTATTCCTCCACCTCATGCAAACAAAGCTTAACCGGGTCAAGAAAATTAGACTACACCAAAGAGGCAATGCACATCCCATTTGTGCGCACTAAGTGTAAAATTATTTTGCATAAAAACTATTTCTTACTAGACATTACCAACACACCTGATTTCTCCTTGTTGTTATTCATATTAATTATAAATGAAATATTATAACCTACAGATAATATATAAGTTAAAGTTCATTTTAACCAAAAATAAGGTTTTTTTTTTTTAACATTAACACATGTATAAAATGCTTGTAATATGACAGATGTAGGCTGTAGCCAAGAACACTATACATGGGGTGATTTTTTAAATATTTAATTTAAAAGTGTGAAGAAACTGCATATAAACTATATACAGTAGAACCCTGTTATAACATTTTTCAAAGGGTTAGTATAATAAAATGCTATATGCAGGAGAATGTTATATGCAGGATACAGTATTGCACCTGCAGGGACGCATCAAGCAAAAAAAATTCTAATGTAATAATTTTTGTATGTAAATAGCTTGTCAAGTTCTTCATCATCATCTTAATCATTTGATACATAAATATGTGATCTGAGTTCCATGGACCAAAGCATCATCAATTAATGCACAACAACATGCATTCTGGATGCTTGCTCACTTATCTACTCTTGGTTATCTTAGAAATTTTCAGGACCATCGTCTCTAAAATTCTTAATATTTCAAGTATAAACTGTTTTCCGTATCTGTTCATAGACTACTGCATTTTTAATATGTCTAAAATTTTACTTAGAAAAATTTAATTTGATATGCTGCAAGGAATTGAACAAACACTAATGTTATAAGCAGGAAATGAAAATTTTAACACTGTTATATGCAGGAAATGAAACCATTAAGCCTTATGGAGAAACGGTGGGACCATAAAATAATGGTATTATATGCAGGAAAATGTTATGTGCGGGAATATTATAGCAAGGTTCTACTGTATGCATATAAGAGGCAGGCATTATACCAGTAGACATAAGTACACATTTACATTTATGGTGCAAACTTTATTTTAACTCAGAAATGTTATACTGAACTCAAATTGACTCAACTCAAGTTTAATACAGCTCGACTCAACTCGAAGCTGTAAATATCAAACTTGCCCATCACTACTCTTAACATATATACAGGATTTTGGGAAATTAAATGCCCAAACTGTGGGAGGCGATTCCTTATGAAAAATAAGGTCTAAAATGTATAGGACACCATATACCTAAACAGAATATTAAAGGAGAAATGAGCCTGTGAAAATTGGGCTTTGAAAACCTATTCTTACTGAATGCATTATACTTTCTGCCAGCAGTAGGAATGGTGGCAATTTACCCACAGTACGTCTCACGCAGTTGAATGGGACACGCCCATTTGGCGTGCTATGAAGTGTGTACTACTGGAGAGCATGTCGTTGATGTGCTGATGTATCACTTCCTCAAGCCGAACAGTGCGCACAGACAGACGATGACCACCATTATGCATGTGTGTCTACAACATGGAAAGCATAAGTCAACTTTTTACTGCGGACTTTGTAGACATTGCACAAGGCATTCTGCCAAAACATGTTTTCAAAACCCAATTTCATAGGCTCATATCACCTTTAATATTCAATTTAGATATATGGTGTCCAATATATTTTAATATACATGTATACAGCATGTATAGGAAACATGTGTACAAACTCAGGCACTGATTCATAACCAGAAAAGTGGAAGATTGATATGGAACACCCTTGGTCCATCTCAAATAATAAAGGCTGTGGCAGCCCGTAAAGGTGGTGGGCGACACTGACATTATGTGGTATATTAGACAAAGTACTTGCGTTTGAAGAACACAAATTGGTATACGGAGCAAGTAAACCAAGATCTTGAATACACTGTAGGTATGGTCCGTCATACACAGCCCCATTATGTAAATAATAGGGGTTGGCACCCTTTGATTGCATGCAACACGTACACCGTGAGGTTAAATTGATTGTGTATACTATGGGTTGAAGCACGACGACGTAAGTAGCAAATAAGCCCTTCTTGTTGCAACTCTCTAGGACCTGCCGTTTCCGGTTAAATCGTAAACGAAGGGTTTGCGTTTAGTGGTAGCAATAGCATGGCCTAGTGAGTAGGCAACCCTTCCCTCACCCAGAGGAATTCAGCGGGGAGTCCCCGCCGAATGTGTGAAAAGTGTGTGGCAGCATGTAACAGCGAGGTCTTGAGAGCCGATAAGGGTGATTGAGGTGAGTATGGAGCTGCGCCGGAATAAAAGGGCGGGAAAAACGGGAGAACCCCAAGGCGAACCGGGTTTAATTCCCGGCCAGGTCACCCCCGGATGTTTGTATGTGGGCATCGTACCAGACGATGCCACTGGTCGGCGAGTGAACTGGTTCACGTATGACGCTATGACATTTCTTTTTGATGTGAATACTCCTCAAAGAGGATTCACATCAGATGTTCGGAAAGAAGTCGATGATGCAGTATGTAACCACACACTATTTGTATTTATACAGAATGCTCAGAAATTCCCCTTACAAATTTCTAGGACCTGTAGAGAGGACTGAGTAGATGAATTTTTGAATAGGAATCTATGTCCAAAAATGTACTGATTCCATGCTACAACCATTTTAAATCAAAGGGGCTCGTCGGTGCAGCGGAGCAGGAACCAAGTGCAGAAGTTAACACATGGTGTAAAATCGGCTAGATGCAAAGACTGTACCCTTTTGAGGTGGTAAGGATGTAGTTGTTGCTCATGCAGAACCTCCCAGACGATGCTGGGAGCAACATCCGTTGCACGCGCAACTGATCACATACTTGTTGACGGGCTCTGTTCAACGCGATGCAGTACAGCCACTTCCAATTTGGGAGTGCAGTGTCTCTTTGGAGCACCACAGTCGTTCCTGTCGGCGGTGAAGGTACCTCGTTCTCAAAGCCGTTGCGTAATTGTGGCGAAAAGGGTATGCAATGGTGTCGCACGTTGTGGATAACACTCTTGATAAAGCCGACGGGCTGCTCCTCCATGTCTGTGTGTTCCGCAAATGTATACTAAACCATGTTAAACAGAAACGCAAAGGCGTGTGAATGGGGCTAGAGGCAGGATACCGTAGCAGGATAGACATCATGTGCCATCAGGTGATCGTCTTACCTAATGTACTGCCTACCCAGATGCATACCAACACTGGAAAATCCAAGATATTGCTCTTTCCCTCAGTGGATACACCTGATTTGAAATGGTTGTAGCACGGTAACAGTACGTTTCCGGACATGGGTTCCTATTCAAAAGATTGTCTACTCAGTCCCCTCTACAAGTCCTAGAAGTTTGTAAAGAGAATTTCTGAGCACCATATATAATGCATTTTCGTACGTATGTACACAGGTAGTAAAACCTCTGTATGACTGAATCAAAGGCAGCATATTTTCGCATGCTTGTTATAAGGAGTCTTTATATAGAGAGGTCATTTCAATGTGTTTCATTTCTCTAGTGCAAACATTTTTTAATACAGTTGCTGCGAAACACATGTGAGTAGGTACTATTTAAAAAGATTAAGTATAATTTTATTAGAAATAAATAAAACAGTACAATATTCATAAATTTAATCTATTACTTGAAAGCATATAACTTGTCTGATACAAAATTGGACCTACTTGATTTACTGCATGTGAATAAAATTATAACTGCTCCTGTGTCACAAAAAAAGTGATGGCTCTTTAATATTTAAGTACTGTGGTTTGTTAAAACTTTAAATAAGAAATTTTAAAAAGTAATATAAGCCTTGCCAGTGTTTTTGTTTGTAAATAGATTTCTGAGCCACAGGAGAGAAGATAGTTTATTATGAAGAGAATAAAGTTCTCTGTGTCACATACAAATTTGACTGGACCAAACACAAAGTTCATCATAAAGAATTTTTTTGTTAACATGTACAGTATGTCGAGGTTTTGCTGTATACTCGAGGTATAGTGGGACAGTAAATTAGCAATCAAGAAAAAAGTAACTGATGATGCATGACGTCTTTTTCAACAATGGAGATTAGATGACTTCCACTCCATCCTTAGTTCAGTTTGCTTAGGAGACGGAAGTTTGCATTTTGATTTGTCCCCACATAAGACGACATTTTACTGTCTGCCATGCAGATTGTTTTATTAATCAGCCCACCATAACAATGCTTAAAGGCAAAGAGTTCTTTTACTCCCCTCTAGATAGCACTAGTAGTAGGATTATCATTAGTCTTTGCTTTTCTCCCTTCCAGACAGCTGGTGACGTCAGATAGGCAAGCCATGCATTCGTTACCCCCTGCTCTGTGAGCACCCCACCCCTTAGTGGCACCAGCCAATCTACGTCAGGCAGCGGCCCAAATTAGTATAAAAGGAGAGACACAGCCCGCGTCTCCAGACCAGTCTTCACTTCTAGCGCCAGTCGCTCAGAACTGACCAGTTTGCGCAGGCTTCATTCCCAGCGCTAGCCACTAGGGTTCTGACCACTCAGCAATCGTTTAAGCTACGCTTATGATAGGGTTTATTTCCAGTGATAGCCGCTCAGAATTTAATGTTATGTTAGTTAGGATCTCACCCTGCTTCATATCTCGCAAAAACTGCTCACCCTGCACTGCACAGGCTTGTCTGTAGGTAACCCCTCCCTCGAGTCCTTCTCAGGACTCATCCTGACCAGGGGCGAAGTGTCCATGGAAGCAATGGAAGCATTACTTCCCCTTTAATTTCAGTCTGTCAAATAATAATTTGCAGCCGAATATCTTTCATTTTTTAATGAGCAGAACTAGCTGGTTCACCATCGAACACAAAATAATTCTAACAGTTGTGCGGTAAACTGCGGTTCATGTCTCGCGACATTCTCAGTGTGGTGCTTCTCTAGTGCTACAACTGCTAAAGGCCAGTGTGGCAATAGAACCAAGGGTACCATCTGTCATGGGGAGGGGGAATTAGGAAACCGTGGAAGCAACGAGGCGAGCTGCGTATGGCACAATGTTAGCCGAGTGGCAACCAAACTTCTACTTCTTGTCTGGTTTGTACAACAACCAACTATGTTGGTTTTGGCATGAGTATTGGATACTTATACGTAAAATGTGTTAACAAAGTCATGTCTGATGAAGCATTTGTGAAATCGTATTTTGATTTTATTCCTTCTTAATTTGAAACATAGCTTCTCAGCTTTCCTTTAACTAAAAATACCTGTGATATAACTGAACGTGTGAACATTCAACTACAAGCTGTTATTCGTCACGAAATTAAGAAAATAATTTGGTTTATTTTAATTTGAACATATTTAAGGTAAGTGCAAAATGTGCTTGTACGTTAGTTAGATAAATTGTAGTTCGCTACCGTACTACTACTCAAAAATTTTGTTAGATTCTCTGGATAAAACTTAGAAACAAAATTTGAATCCTCAAAACCATGGCATAGCATAAAGCGAAAGTTTGGAATTTTTGTTAGGACATGTACCATAAACTTGTTTGTATTCTATCATGATCAAGAGAATCATAGAGTTTTGTTGTCTTGCGACTAGTAAATACTCTTTGAAACGGTTCGGTTTTGGTGATTACATCATCCACAATGTCAAAACACAAAAAAAATAGCCAGAACGAGGCAGGGTGTTTTCTAATTGACGGGTCATTAAAGTAATTTTACTCTAATTATAATATTATGTAAGTTATGAAGTGTCCACATCTATGAGTTGACATTTTTTTAAAATTGAGAATAATACTAATAATCTTATATGTACTTTTGACTTATTGTTAACAATGAAAGATTTCATAAACCTATAGTGCCAAAAGCCTTCTTTCGTAGCCAATAACAGGAGCGGTTCATTTGCATGTTCACCTCTACCAGCAAGTCATGGAGTTAAACTGGTGTGGCTGTGAAAATTGACCAAAATAAGTATGTAATACGTGAAGTTATATTTTCTTTCTATTTAGTTAATAGTTTACTGAACAAAATTAACAGTTTGGATGATGTTCAGCCAAGTTCTGCAGAAGTGACTGATTATAAGTGCGCACTCATTTAGCTCTTTACCATATGACATTAAAAAAGACATAATCAGCAGTGGGAAACCAACTCCTGATCTCAACATACATACAAAAAGTTTTTACGAGAGAGCATGGGTTACTAGGTGCAGAAAATTTCAGAAGTTATACTGTTGGCCATGTTTATTATTTTGCTCTGAAAAAAGTGTTTGGATGCAATCCGGGTTTAGTGATTTGAACAACTTTCATAAATTGGTTAAAAGGCATGAACTCAGTAAATTTCATTTAGTTTCGTGCATGTCAGTGTAACAGTTGGTAAAACTAGAAATGAGTTCTGTTTGAGTGACCAGTTCAAGTCACTCAGTGCTCACACAATGCTCAGAAACACAATGGAAATCTCAAAAACAACACACATATTTTTGGGCCGTTTAATTGATGTTATCTGTATCTTGGCCAAGCCGGAATTAGCTTTTAGGGGACATGACGAGTCTTCAAATTCTCTAAATAAAGGAAATTTTGTTGAACATATTTATGCTTCTGAATAAATGGACAGTACTCTGAAAAACCATTTAGAAAACTCCACAGTTTTTTTCTGGTCTGTTAAGTGACATACAAAATGATTTGATTCACTCTGTTTGCGATGTAGTGTTACAAAGTATCAAGACGGAAATCGAGAAAACCTTGTTTGTAGGAATAATATTGAATGAAACAACAGACGTGAGCAAAAAATTGCAGCTAACCACGTATTAAAACTTATTTGTGAAACTCACAAGATGAAGGATGACTGTCTTCTCTATCCATACTCAGTGTTGAAAAACAACTTCTTAATAAGCTGCGAGCACAGGATAAATTTTTTGATGACACAATTGAAGTACTATCTCAAAAAAAAAAAAAAAAAACAGACAAATACATTTTATGTACAAATAAATAAGTACTCTGCAAATGACAACATGTTCATCAATGGACTCATTCAGTAAGTAATCTTGTATTTATTTTTTTGTGTCTTTTTGTTTGTGTCTTGATATAGGCCTAAGTGTTTCTTAGATGACTGGAACAGGATATTTTAAAACGTGTGTAATGTAGTTCTAGTTTGAAATCAACGCACATTTGTAAACTTATGACATTGCTGGCATGTGTGCCTTATAATGGTTACGCAGTGTTCCAGATAAGATATAAATGTTTTTAATGTTAGCTTGTTATAAGGTTTTATGCTGTTCGCTAGCTTTTCCAAGACAAAATTGTTTCTGTATGCTAATTTTTGTTTTAAAATATTATTGGGACTTCATTAAGTGTTGTTACATTATTAAATTAAAGGACAATACACCAACTTACTTGCTGGTGAATATCAGCCGCATACAATGTTCGCAAGTAGAGACTGTTCAGGATAAAGCAAGCAATCTTGAAGTCAACCTTAGAAAAAAGTCACTGCCCCTGCCTCCATATATTTTAACGGGCGCACTGAGTGACATGCGCCCTGTAAAGTTGGTAAGGTTAATGATGGATGGAAAGTAGTTCAATAATGTTGAATAAAAAATGTGAGGTAACAATTTGTGACTACTTAAATTATTTCTTTCGCTTTCTGTTTTTTTAATGCTTCGAAGTGTAAGATTTACCAGATTTGTAACATATTTACTTTTCCAATAATTCCACAGTTCCACCTGCCCGACACACGGATAAAGAGATGAGGCCCATGACAATCAATTTTACATAAGGTGGAAACATACATAAAGTGCATATAAGTATATCTTAAGCAGGGCTTTCAAAAATGCTCATTTTACCATGAACAGCCTATAGTATAATGACTATACTGACTTACGGACAGTATCTTTAAAACAAAAAGTTAAATTTGTCGATATGTAACTAATCATTGTTGCTTTTAGTATTTTCACAAAATGTACCTTTTCTATTTTGCACAAATTGCTTCCCCTTCTTAAAATCTCATGCCTCGCCACTGATCCTGACACTACCTTGCTTAGTATTTCTAGTTACCTGTCGGCTTCTGTATGTTACGTCATTCTACAAGATTTACACGTCCAACAATGCAAGAGAAGATCGCTTAGACGTTCAGCACATCACACCCCGCGTTTCCCCATATAGCCACCAGTTACATCTACCGGCCAGTTCAGTGTTGTATTCTAGTTTCCCAGCCGAGACTCGTGCCGTCGACAAAGAGTTAGGGTGCATTCTCCACGTGACTTTCTTCACGAAAATAAAACGTGGGCTGACTTTCACTTTGAGTTTGTTCCTGTAGACATAGCACCTTACCGTAGTTACCCTCACGTAGCAAAACTGCAGGTGATTCCAGGTTACGTATTCAAACAAGCCCCCAACACTCTGAACTTTAACCCACACATACACTCTCTTAGGACACCCATCAAGTCAACCCCTGGGTTGGAGGAAAGGAGGAGCCACATAGGTACGCTGTCCCAAAACAGCTCGTCGACTTGGTGTCCATCAGTCTCTCCACAGTGCCTAGCTTAGCTCCTAGCCAAAAAGCTGGACACCACCTACTGCCTCATGCAAGTGAGTATTTATTCCTGGTACATCATGCGTCACTGAGAAATCTCTAATGTAAGCAAATGATTTTCAAACATGCTGGTGCACAGTATTTATTATGCACTAGCTATTACCCACAGCTTTGGTCACATGTTTATAAGGATAAATAATGAAGTTTTGTGACACTAAGCCACTATTGGGTTCTCTACCCACTGAGTTACTGCGGCCCCACTATTTTGTGCTCTAGCCCCTGACCAGCTGCCGCCCCACTATTGGGTTCTCTAGCCACTGAGCTATTGTGGCCCCATTATTGGGTTCTCTAGCCACTGGGCTATTGCGGCCCCACTATTGGGTTCTCTACACACTGAGTTTTTGCGGCCCCACTATTGGTTTCTCTAGCCTCTGAACTTCTGTGGCCCCCTTATTGGGTGCTCTAGTCACTGAGCTACTGCAGCCCCACTTAATATGTATCTATCCACTGGGTCACTGCAGGTTCACTTGGAATAACTCTAGCCATTGGGACACTACTGCTTTTTGGAAGGAAATATTTAGAGCCCATGGATAAAAAAGAAAGGAGAAATGACAAGATTTTTTTAAGAATGCTTTTTTTATGCAGTAATCAATTCTAAGAAAAGCTTAATCCAGTACTATTTACAATAAGAATTTTCCTGAAAGAATCAGATGTTTTTCTGGAATAAAAAGTGGCCAATGTCACTCTCTGACCCTTCAACTAAATCTGTGCAAAAAAATTATGTAGATCCGTTGCTCCGTTTTGACGTGAAAGGACAAGCAAATACACTTTCACATTTATATAGTAGTAAGGATAAATAAATAAATGACATTAAAAATTCAATTTAAGTGTAATCATTTATGACAGTTTTCTGGAAAACATGATTTTGAAATCTAGTTTTCCATCAAAATTTTAAATTTTATACATTACATTAGCCAAATTCTTTTATGTATTATATTACTGATTAGTTTTTTATATATATATATATATATATATATATATATATATATAGAGAGAGAGGAGAGAGAGAGAGAGGAGAGAGAGAGAGAGAGAGAGAGAGAGAGAGAGAGAGAGAGAGAGAGGAGAGAGAGAGAGAGAGAGAGAGAGAGAGAGGAGAGAGAGAGAGAGAGGAGAGAGAGAGAGGAGAGAGAGGAGAGAGAGAGAGAGAGAGAGGAGAGAGAGAGAGAGAGAGAGGGGAGAGAGAGAGAGAGAGAGGAGAGGAGAGAGAGAGAGAGAGAGAGAGAGAGAGAGAGAGAGAGGAGAGAGAGAGAGGAGGAGAGAGAGAGAGAGGAGAGAGAGAGAGGAGAGAGAGGAGAGAGAGAGAGAGAGAGAGAGAGAGAGAGAGAGAGAGAGAGGAGAGGAGAGAGGAGAGAGGAGAGAGGAGAGAGTATCGATGAGAAGGATTAAGAGAGAATATCCTTTCAATGAACGACTAGAAAATCAACCTTTTTAAAAACATCAGTATTACATGTCAACCTGTTTTTTCAATATATATGTATTAACAAATATATATATATTTATATTCTAAAAAAACTCCCTCTATATATTATATATTATTTATTATCTTATATTTCTTCTCTCTATATATATATATATATATATATATATATATTATATTTACTTATATATATATATATATATATAATATATTATATATATATATATATATATATATATATAATAAATTAGAGAGAGGAGAGAGAGAGGAGAGAGCCTCACTAGTATAAATGCTATTAAAATTTTTTTTAACACAAAATACACATTTAATACAACACAAGATACAGCCGGTTCCTTATCCTCAACGGTGTTCTCTCTTTCGCTTAGGAACGGCAGCATTCAAAACCAAAAATGCAGCTACTGCTATATTTTTCCTCTGGCATATTGATGAACGACTGAATGTATTTGTGGAAATCAGTGTACACGGGTAGGCGATAGTCAACATGTCGCCAGACACAAGCAACTGTAGTGTAGATGGTTCTTGTAGAATCAAAAGGATACATGTTGCCTTTTCAACATGTAGGCCAAAGGTTGACTGTCGCCTATTGCTTGTTGCCTCAGTGGAATCTCGCCTTTACAATTTTCACAACGTTGGATTTTGGTGACTTCACCACAGAGAAACTTCTTCTCAACAATGTTACAATGATTACTTTCTAATCATTCCTTTACAATTTAACTGTCTAATGGCTGGATCTTGACGACTGAGAGATAGGTAGTATCTTATAATTAACTTTAACATACTGATCACTTTCAGTAGCAGACGTTCCTAGCGGTATGTCATTTGAAAGTATTTTCTCCAATTTTTGTTACCCATTTTTCTTAGCCTGTTGACACGGTTTAGTTCTTTCCCTCCATGTTTTACAGCTCAAGTTGATCAATTTTTTAAATTTTACCACTTAATATCCTTGTATGATATCTCCTCTCCCCCCCCCCCCCTCCCCAACAATTTCTCATACAAATGTGGTTCCACTGCTCTTTCCTTCACATTTTCTCCATGTTCTTCTCTCTTGCCCATTTTGTTTCTTCAATCAATTTCTTATTTTTTCTTTTTTGGTAAATGGCCTGGAGTGGAAGGAATTTTTCACCACTGTACCTTAGAGATAGAAAAAAACCAATTACAGAATTAGTACAACACAAGTTATCAACTTTCCTTGTTGAGGGCAGAGTGAGAAATATCCTACAAGTCAAATGATACTATTTTCTGAAAAACTGCAAGTTTGCCATTTACCATTACTTTTACAATACAGTAACTCATAACTTCTACATCTGACTAGAAGAAAATTTTGGTTTCAACAGAAATTTCCCAATTAATGCACAATAATAGCTGTACAGCTTAGGGCCAAGTCTACACATATTTTTTATATTTTATCCAACTGTCAAAATTGAAATTTATATAGTTGTGAGTCAAACAATGTGTAATTTACTTGCAAGTACTGTTCTCTCCGAGCACTGCAGATTTGCAGAGAGGTGTCTTACAAGGAGAGAGAACCGAGGTGACAAATCTCTGCTACACACCCTGACGCATCACCGGACTTGAGGTTATTAGGGTTTACAAACTTTGAGTTTACTATGACTGTATGTTCTCCTAACTCATTATTTAAACAAAACTATTTCACAGTTTATACCTACTTTTATGCAATTAGCTTGGAGTGGACAGGTGAAGGAATGATAACTGTAACAAATAAAAATTTTCTCGAGCTAAACAAAACACAACTATTAAGAGCCTTCTTGATAGCAAGACACTATGTAAGGCAAGTCCTGCAGTTGTGCTAGCATTGCAAATGGAGAAAATTTCCACTGCAAAAAAAGTAGCAGTCTACATGAAGATGACTGAACATGGATGATGTTTCAATTGTAACATAATACATACTTGAAAAATTGATTTATTACATAAAATTTACCATGATGCTAAATGTAAGTACAGTATATAAAAACTATTTAAAATGTATTATCAATATAATTTCTTTCATAAGAATGAACACAGTAAACAAGTTCAAGGACAGTGCATGGAGGTGAAATTTCACTACTATCAGTGCTCTTGCAAAACCTGGGTGAATCTTTTTCTTTACTTACCTCAAAACATATGTCATTCAGAAAAAGGGAAGCATATTTAACGTACAAAAGTATTTATAATCTGTGTAACTTGTAACAAATTAGGGATACTAAAATGTAAGTTTTCTGGAGACAGTTACTGTTAAAGTAGAATGTCTCAAATTTCTCCCAAATATATGGAGAAGCAGATGCAACTAAATATAACTAACCAATCCATAATGGCAACAAATCTCTCCATCTAATTCTATTTTACACATAATTACCCATTTTAAATTTTTGATGTATTACAGGACAGTTACTAATAGCAAACTTGGAAACAAACATGTGCACACATGCAGCTACAACTTAATGGTACATGTATAAAATAAATATTACAAATTTCGAATGAAACAGTCTAAATTATGAAAGACAGCAAGCCAGTCACAACACAGTTTTACATGTGCCCACCACATCAGCCAGCAAGAAAACTCACAAGATGGAACTCACCAGGAACCCAGAACGCTATTAGTAAAGTCACTTTAAGAAGTTTGTACTCACTTCACCACCTGACCATACTTGGTGAATATCTTGTGGAGATCATTGTTTGTGAGAGAGTATGGAAGGTTTGACACATACACTGTGCTCTTACTGGGCACCAGACCACCGCTCATTTCCTAATGCACCCTGGAAAATACAATCACATTATACCCATTATTGAACAGTTAACAGTTTTAACCAAAAGTTATATGGTATGTTATTCTGTAAGTATATCTTGTGGCTGGTTTATCAACACTTTAAAACTGCTAAAACCAATGACGTGTCCTAGTAGAGAGTTATCACATTCCACCACTGGGTCATGGCTGCCTCCAGTGTGCGTCAGACAAGGTACCAGCACTCGTGACTGAGGTGGGAAGGATGCTGTTTTCTTTCAGGAAGTTCCACTAATGAGCTCATCACAAAGAGAAGAGTGACTTTCTATCAGCTTGGTTGCCTGCCCGTACACCTCTTGCACTAATTACACAATGCTGTGGGTGTTATTCATTTCATTTATTCTCATTCTGTAAGTGGAAGCAGCAATGTCTGAGAAGACGAGACAACAATCTGTGCACTATCTCCTAGAGACCAAACACGTTTTAGCTAACTTCCAAAAACTTTGTATGTACTACCCCAAGGAATCGTATTAGACCAAACGCTGTGTTTTCACAATTTTTGCAACAAATATGCAGTTACAATTTGTTACCATTGTTCTATTTAAACCTATATAAAACACTATTTAAGCCTAGCAAAATGCCACAGGAGAACTGAACATACACAAACATACAAGCAACCAAGTATAATAATGCTGAAGAAGATGTTAGAAATGGACAAATACAGTATAAAGAATGACAAAGTAAGTATGAGGAGCTCTGGGGCAGTTTAGAACAAGGTTGAAATAGTAGTAAGAGAAGAGAGCAATGATGAAATGTATGGGAAACCACAATACAAAAGCAAAGTGAGCTGTACTGCACTGTACACCTTGCGGGTGGAAACTGTGTAAAGAACAAGTTAAGAAGCAGTACAATGTGTTTATGGCACATTATGAATAGAAGTTGTAAAGTGTTGGCAATTAAAAGAAGCAAGCACACTCATGTCTGGTTGCTTTGTATAGTTCCAAAAAAAAAGTAGTTTGAGGCCCTTACTACGCCCTGCAGGGCAAGACAATGCAAGAGACATACTTTTACTAAACACCAACGACATCAGTCGTTCCAAAATAACCAAACATTTTGAAGGGCAGAAAAAACTTAAATCCACCAAAACTACAGAACACACAAACACATTGTCTGGGAATGTATCATGCAATATACCATAAGCTCAAAACTACTACTCAGAATACTGACTGGAAGACTTGATAACTGAATTACAGCAAATCTTCTAAAACAAACATTATAAAATATAATTGACGATTCAAACCATTTAACGACAATACTGATTTGGTTTATATAAAAACTTTAAAAATGGTAAATTCCTGAACATTCAATAATACCATTTTAAATAATTTCACTATTTTTGGTAATTCCACTTCTCGTTAGGCTGAGGTAAACTAACAGTCATAAAACAGCCTTAGAACACTTTGCCTTAAGTAATAATGACACAGCATGATTCTTATAAAAATTAACAAAATTCTCTGAAGAATTTTGAACTTCACGTGACATTTGTGCACTCAAACATTCGCAAGCAGTTATCATTATTTCATGTGGTACTAAAAGTTCCTGTACTTTAAAAGTTTTACATGACATTTCCAAACCATTCCAAGTCGTGCAAAAACGTGGTATGCTATATTTTTCCTTTTTAAATTACGACTTTGTTTGCTTTCATTTTGCATATTTTAATTTTTACTTGACAAACATTCTGAATAACCAAGGCCGAAACGAACTCCAAAGTTTTAACTAACAGCCTTTTATCATATGGAAATATTCTACATTTTAATATTTTGAATACTGATGTGAATATCCATCCCATTTTTGACAATAATTTCTACCATCAATATGGACAGCAAGAGTCCATTTCTACCTTTTATCTGGCCTGAAGGGCCCTACATACATGAAGGTTTACTTAACTTGTTGGTCCGAATCCCAGCAGCCAAGTCTCTCATGACCAGTTTGCTGCGGGATTATTTATACTTCATTTTGGTAGGGGGGAAAACTCCACCACTTCAAGAACAAACAAACTTAATTTAAATTTTATCCAATGAGGACCAATGGCACATTCTAGAAATATTACGTTTCTAAGAATTAAGGCACTCGTGGCATTGTCTATACATTGAACATCACGCGCCACTATGCCGGCCACGCGATGACATCACTCCAAGGTGGGAGTGCAGCAGGTAATTTTCCTCTGGTAATGAGCCAGGAACCAATTCAAGATGGCCAGTCTTGGATAGACTCCCGACCAGTCGCCTTCTCAAGATCACCATCAGTGATACGATCTTCTCAGTCTCCATCTCTCAAAAGACACAATAACAATCTGCTATCCTCCTCTCTCTCTTCCCCCTCATAAGAGAGCAAAATGAGCCATGCTACTGGAACCAAAACCCTTATCCTAAGTCCTTACACAAAATCTCTGTCAATTATCTAATGTCATCTCGACTAGATTTAAAATGGTTTTTCATCACAACTTTTACCAGTTGCATAGTACAAAACAACCACCATACACAATAAATGAGGATGAAAAACCCTCCATGAAAAATTAGCATGAAATTGAGAAACACAGATGCTGGGGTCCAGCACAACGACTAAAACCTTTAACATAAAAAACATTCTCAAAATTTCATGATGATTAACAAATATCCTAGAAAAACCAAAGGAAAATACATAACCCTACACAAAAATAACAGTAACATATAAATACTGAATCACTAAATTACTATGCTAGAAGAATCCTTGTCCAAGATTAATTTAATAGTAACTTCAACTAAGTGAAATGTGCTTTAACTAATTTCATAGGATTTCCCTCATCCTCCACCACATGGTTACTGGAGTTAAAAATCTACGAACTACAAAGAGTCCCACATGCTTGGGAGCTAACTTGGTACTAAATTGTGCTGCCTTATTACTAAGGTAATGGGATTCCAACATGACTTTATCAAAACCTTAAATGACATAGTACATTGATTTTTATTACATTGAGAGGCAAGCCTACCATCATATTATTTTTAATTCTGTGTAGCATCACCGCACACTGTCTCCAAGTCTTGGGTGTGTTTCACTGAATCCCAACCAAAATCATGTAACCTCCACACATTAATTAAGGGATGAAAAAGCCTGCGGCCAAAGAAAAGCTCAGCAGGAACTTTCTTTGTCGCATCATTCACAATGTTATTGAAAGCCAAATTAAGCTGATATAAGGCTACATCCCATTCTTTATGGGTTTCCATCTGGAAAGCCCTTCAGGAAATCTTTACATTTCTATTGTACCTTTTGACGAGATTTGTCTTGGGGTAATACGGCATCGTCTGCACCATCTTAACATCTTAACTCCCCAAACAACTGCCAAATTCGTAATTTCCAGAGAAACAAAATAAGTTGCATTATCAGTGACCAAATGCATACAAACAACGGGAAAAGACGCTGACTTGATATCTTACAAATTTCTTAAGATTGCATGGACTTAAGTGGGGGAAAAGATCACAAACTTACTAAAGCTATCTACAACTACAGGGATTGAATCTGACACCGGCTAACAGCCAGCGGCGCTAGAGCCCATGACGGCGCTCACCACGCACGTGTCACGTGTACCTGCATGTGTGCAAAGAGGCCAATATTTTTTTAACTTTCACATAAATATTATTTTGCAGTGTAAAATGTGTCTTGTATTTTTATTTTTCAGGGTTTGATATGTCTAAAAATGTTCTAAAGTGTTCGTTCTTATTTTTAAAATGTTTGGTTATGAAATTCAAAGTGCCCGCAACACCGAGATTAAGAACACTGATATTCCAACGTGAGCGCCATCATAAAGAGACACTAAATTAATATGAAAAGTTCACAAGAAAATTATAAAATGTAAAACAATATTTAATTTATTTGTGCCACTTTTATTTCAATAATAAAATATTTTACTCGGCGTGCATAGCACTTCCGCTTATGTGAACCCCGTACGCGGCCATGGTAGGTCAGTATGACACTTGCCTCTGGACAGTCTGTCGAGGAGAGCTGGCCAGGTAAGACACTGTCACGTACGCACTACAACTTTTTGTTCACTGATGTAGATTTCAATAGCACTTTTAGTATACTGGTTAACCTTTGCTTGCGTATGTTTTGCCAGACATTTCCCCAGCATTATGCTTCTGCTTAACTAATTTATTTCGCCCTTGTGGCATTTTCAACTTAATCGAGAAAGAGGAGAAATATGTTGGAGAAGTCACGTGACCCGTGAAACTTGAATCAGGTGCCATCAGCTTCTGCTAAAGGCGCTTCATCATAATTTCTGTATTATTGCTGAGTGCAATTTTAAGGGCTTTGTTTTCATATATGTATTTTAAGAGCATTCTCATGTTTGAATATCTTACTGCAATTTCATGTACAACCACGTGGCTAACCTATGCCATCCATGTAGTTTGAGAGCTTATTTATGTAACATCGTGTGTTCAATATTTTTATTCAGGGTTCCTGTGTGATTTTCACGAAAATTGATGCTTTTGTGTTTGACCATGCTGTCACTTTAATGTTTGCTTTTCCCACCATCAGGCATGTTAAAAGCCTGTAATTGCTTCAGTCGTAAAGAGAATAATTTTCTTTATCAGAATAAGATCTTGTTGGAATTTAATTTGCAGTTTTCACAAAGAAACATTGCAATTTCATCTGCACCATGTGGTCCGTGACGAACTTAATCTAGCACTATCCGCGCCATATAAACTTGTTTTCACACGTGTGTATATTGTGACTACTCATTTCGTGCCCCATCATCTTTCAAAGGTAGTTATGTAATTTTGTAATTTGTGTAGTACGATGATATTACTTCCGTCCTAGCCGGTTCTGTACATAGGCCGTCACGACACTACCCACATGTTGGCAGGCGAACCCAGACGAGTTTGCGTTAGTGATGCCAAATAATCACACGAGTTAATGTTTTCATCAATGGTTTCATTTGTAATTCACAGTGTCCTGTCTTCAGGGAAAAACCATCAGTCCACCCTAGCAGCTGTTGGCCCTTTTTCCTTGTGAAGATTCTGTTTTCATACACCGCAGTGAAATCATCCATCTAGGCGTATGCTAGATTAATTGCGGGCTGGGAGCACCCAAGCAGAATTGGCTAGTCATGACCAAGAGTATCATAATTTCATTGGCACGTTGATCTATACGAGCAATAATAATAAAAGCAAGTCTATGGTGAACTTACCTCTTTTATTCAGTAGTGACAGTGTCCTAGCCACATGTCTTTTATTAAGTGCTTATTTTCAAAGTGATGTTTAGTAAAAGTTTAGTATTGCCAACGTGTTTGTAAGTATACATGGGTGAGACAGACACACAGAACCCACAGCATCCCTGAGAACCCTGAGTCTCAATAGTGCGGTGGTTGGGAAGCACCGCTGGTGCCCAAATTACCAGTAAGTATTTGTGTAATTGCATCTCGTGTCTCACCCAACAGCATCAAAACAAAACCAGCATCTTTCCTAGGAAGAGGACCAAAAACGTCAAGATATACACAATCCCACTGAAATTTAGACACAGTGGCACTATAAGGACTCATGATTTTAACTTTTTGGGATTTAGATAGCTGACAGGGCTCACACTGCCGAACCAGTGTCTCCACTTTCTTAGCCAACCCAGACCAATAGAACATCTCCTGGACACGAGAGATTGTCTTCTCTTGTCCCAAATGACCACCACAAAAAGTGTTATGGTAGTAACGAAAAATCTGAGATCTCAGGAACATAAAAACTAAAGCTCTTAGTTTTCGGATTGATGTAACTTATTAACCCTATTCTTATATCATAAGATCCACCTTTCCATGCAGCAATATCAGATCTTATAGTAACACAATCAGGGTCAGTCTCTTGATGCTACTGTACACTTAAATAGGCCTGGCGAAAATCCTATAGCACCTCAACCTGTTCCTCAGGATCGTTCTTACCAATTACTTCTAACGGGACTGATTCTAACAAAAACTAAGTCTTATCACTTTAATGCATTCAAAGGTTCTGCCATTTTTTTTTGCGAAATCATGTATGAATTTTGCATCCAACCATCCCCAAAAATCTCCGTACTCTTCTCAGATTTTTAGAAGCAGGAAAATTAACTATAGGTCGAATTTTCCCCAGATCCATCAACAATTGTCCTTTAATAATCACAAAGCCCGACCAGATATTTTAAAAATGTTCTAGACCACATCACCTTCTCAGGGTTCACGGTCAATCCTGCATCTCGCAAAGCAGATAAAAAGAGTCTAAGATGCTTCACATGTTCCTCAAAAGTGTTGCTATACTCACAAACATGATCAATATATGTAAATAAAAACTCATATTGATACTTCCTTAAAACTTGGAACAGTACTCTAGACATGGCCTGCGGTTCACAATTTACCCCATTGGTAAACGTTTCCAATGAAATTGGGCCCACTGGGTCACAAATGCCAAAAACTCTCTCATAAATCAGGATACATATCACATTGCAAAAAAGCAGCATTTAAATAAAAAAAATACAAAAATATTTAGTCTGAACAACGTCCTGAAAAACTGATTACCAAGAAATCAATACCCAATAATGCACCATGACTAAGTCCCAGTAATATCCTAAAGTCAACTTTCCAGGAAAAATTGTCAATTTTTATTTTAAAATTAGCAACAAAATATGAGTTTATTACTCCAACATTTACAAAGGAGAATCCTATAGTTTCCCGCTTACACACACGGATAATACCCTTATGCAAACTTTACAATAAATGATTACAAACAATTTGGCAAATCAGGGAGCAAGTAGTCCCAGAATCCACTATAGCTGAAACTTTAATTTTATCTGCTATTAGTACTGGTAGATACGAGCAAACCATGTTTGCACTCAAATGACAAACTGTTAATATTGTTTCCCCCCCCCCATTTCATTTTCCCTTTGTGCGCAACGAGCTCTAACGTGACCCTTCTCCTTACAGTAAAAAAAATAATGTAATTTACCCTATCACTAGGGGTATTTACTCTAACATTCACTTCTCTTCCATCTGTGTACCAGCAACCCTGCTATGACTAATCCTCCGGCTGCTTCCTTGGCAAACGATATTCACAGATTTATTAAAGAAACAATCCTTTGCTAGATAATTTTTCCGACCACAAATGAAACAAGCACGACTTACGGTTTTCTTATCCTCATTCAAATTTCTCTTTTGAACATCAGATGACTGAAATACTGCACTGTTTAGCTAAATTTTTTCAACTTCAGAAATTAACGTTAACAGTTGGCCTAAAGTAGTTGGTTGCGTAGCACGAAAAATGACACTACTGAATTTCACTGGGTATTCTTTAACTCTGGTAGCTATGCCATTAGGCCTGCAGGAAGACTTTTGAGAACTTTTAAAACTGGAAAGGACTCACCCCCGCCAACCGCTCCTTCAGCAACCCCCAGTATTTTTGTCTCCTTTCCTCACCAAAGAATGAGCCTTGACAAGTAGTTAAGCTATGCCTTCGGTTTCTACCACCTCCTACCCTGCTTCTCGTAAAAGCTGGATCAGGAATGGTTTGCTCAACGTCTGCACCTAACCTGTTGACATTTTGGTAAGTTAATTTTCTTAGTAAAACATGTATATAGGTATATAGGGCCATATGCAGAGAATACTCTAGATGCCACTAACACTAGAAACAAGGGGAAATCTTGTTTCGTATGCTCAGTCACATTTAGTATTACTCATCCTTGTTTGAAAAGTATAGAAAAGAGCTGTATGCAGAGAAGCATCTAGTCGCCATTAGTACTAGAGCCGAAGCGAAATTGGCACTAGATTACTCGTTGTGTGTGCTCAGTTAAGTTGTAGTGGCCCTTACTATTTAAGTGGAGAAATCTAGTCGCTGAACGACCTCCCTAATTACTATCTAGTGGAGATTGGAGATTTTCTGCAAAATAGCGGTAACAAGATCTGTATTTGACTAAGATTAAAAGTTTTTAATGTGTACGGGGCTATATATTCACACAGTCTTTCTAAGAGAATGTATTTATGGAACTGGAACACTACATATACAATTATATTTAATAGCGCTAAAGTTAATCAATTTTATTTATTACTACAGGTTTTTAGTACTCTTATGTAAGTGTAAATTATTTAAATGTATACGCATTAACTCACAAAAAATACGAAAGTTTACAGAATGTCTATATTTACTAAATAAACTACGTTTCTATAACATTAAGCATATTATGCAAGTATATTAACATTTTTTGCAAAGTATATTTAGAAAACCATACATGTATATGGTTTTTAAACTTCGTCAATTAGTTCAAATAGCAATAAAATAACTTATGTTTGGTGTTGGAGCTGTGTGTGAAGTATTGCTACTAATTAATTAATGCCTTACCTCACATATCCCTTCAAAAAATCTTGTAATAACATTATTTCATAAACTTGCATTTCATAAACAAATGTTAACAACATCTTAGAAATAGCAATTCAGCATATATTTATTAGTTGACTAGCAATATTTATAAATTTACATGTGTTTTCTGTTGACCCTAGCATATAAATTAAGTTTTCAAACAGTATAAGAATAATACGCATATTTCGAGGAACAAACCTCTCCATTTTATTTCATACGAGAAGAATCAGACGTCATAGCTTCTGCAACTTCCTATTGGCCGAGATCTACTGACATAATTAATTTAGGGCAAGCTCATGTATCCTCGACCATCCATACTGAGGCAGTGTCCCAATTTGCCGAAAGAGTACTCTCTGGCTAACTCCTGACATCACAGAGAGTAATCTTTGCTGTCCCAACTTGGAGGAGAGAGTGCGAAAGGGAGAGTGAACCACGATGTAAACTCTGTGCTCACTCTCGCACCCTCTCTGGTAGCCATGTTGTTTTCAAGTCTAACCTTAAATATCCAGACATATTGTTGTTTCTAAAGCAGTGTTGGAAATATTTTATCGACTTAACTTAATCATTGTGATTGTGAAATGTGTAATAACAATATTCCATTTGATACGGAACATATCAAATTATGATACTATTATGTTCACGTTTCATTTAGATTAATCATATTATTATGTACTGTGATTTGCACATAACACTTATTTTATTAATCATGCAAAAATGTAAAAAATTAAAATAAATCGTATTTCATAAAATACTGTACATTTGTTCGAGGGAAGTGAAAGGCCAGCAATATTTTATTTTTCACTATTTATTACATTTTCTGTCAGAGAAATAATGCCGAAGGTGTACAGAGGGCACAAGTCTCAATTCGCTAAAGTGAACCAGAGTGTGCCAGAGTGAGAGTGGCGAGTGAGCACACTTTCCAGTTGAGACGCGGCCTAAACTTCATGAATCTCCACTAGTCCTTACACCAAAACTGTCTGAGCATAAAAAATCTAGTGACGCTTGGAATCTTCACTACAGTAAGTGGTAGTGGTACTTCATTTCTAGTCGAGCCTGTGCATATGGCCCATAGTCTATTTCATATAAGTGTGGTAAAATCTGACAGACAATGTGACCAATGTACACACTGTGTAACCAGTAAATTCTCTCATTTGTACAGTATTGTATCAGCTGATAAAATTCTGCAAGATCCATGTTGTTAAGTTGGCACTTTTGATGATGGCTTTGGAAGAAAATAGTACTCATGACTAAAAGTTGTAATTTAAAATCTTAATTATTATTTCAACATTTACGGTTTAAATTATGTTTTTAAAGCAATATTAAATTTTCTTGTCTTTTAGTGACTGGACTTTAAAAACATTTTTAGCAATTATGACAGAGTATGTCGACACATACGAACAGTAAATGTTTCCAGCCAATGGCTAGCCACATTTATGTTTCCAGTTTCCAGCCTGGTAAACGCTGCATTGTGCGTGTGCCTTTTTCTCATTGTGTTTATTATATGAATATCTTGTTGGTGTTGTCAGAATATTTAATTGGTAGTTAATTATTTTTTTATTTGCTTTCGTCAAACACAGTTGGTTGTAGGTATTGCTGTAGTGCATTTTCTTAAGTGAAATGTAATATTAATTGGCACGTGTTTACCGCTTCATACAACTGCTATAGAGCATTTCACTCTTAGATTGCAGTGTGCGGTGTAATGGACATTCACTCTCTCTTTCCAATAACGGTTTCTGTCGTTAACTCTGTCCTTGTTCCTGCGTGCACTGTTGTCTGATGTGTTATCTTTATCCAGCCTAAAAAAAATGCCATTTTCGTTGCGTGCGTGCCATGCAATCTCAATGATAGAGTTCCTCATAGGCTTCAGTTTCAAAGGAGCCACTTAGCTTTGCGTCACAGGATTGGATTCCTTTACGAGTTGGCAGGGAGGTAAACAGATAAATATTATCTTACTCAGGCCATTTCCTTTGCCGCCCATTTGTTTCTTAGCTTGCCAGTTATGTCACAAAGCTGAAGCAATATGGCAACAGTGAGCACCATATGCCCTGTACTGCAATCTAAGCATGAGACGGACTATAGGTCCACTATTTTCCTTACCCCATCTACATTGAAGTGACACGAATATAATTTACGTATCTAAGTTTAAGTTTGTTGGTTTCAGGAAACGTGCAGTGTTGATTTTACTGAATGGTTCTGCAAATAAATTATTTAATGCTAGTAATGAACAAACGTGATTTTAGTGAAGTATGAAGTAAACTTGCAAGGATGCCATAATAAAATACATTTTCAAGAGGTTGCGAATTTTACAAAGAGTAATGGGATATTCCCACTGACTGTTCTGGGTGCGCACTGGGTGGGCACTGAAAACTGAAAAAGTGCACGTGTCATTTGATTAAAAAGTGCACGTGTCATTTGATTGCAAGAAACGCATGTATATTATTTTTGCACCGACAACTGGAACACGCAGCAAAAACAATGCAAAACATTTGCGATAACATATCATCTTTTGGAGAAAATGCTTGAACTATGATGTTGATAAAAGTATTTTAATTTAAGTTTATGAAATTCCGTATTGATAATTTTCTCCCATTTCTTTTTTTTCAACTCGTCGGCAGATGTATGCACGAGTAACTGGATGAAATTAACCTTATTGCCGCTGTAATTACAAACAATATCACCAATAGACCAAGAACATAATTGTCCTATATTAACTATTATGTATTATTCAGCTGTCAAAATGATAAATATTGGAGAATATCCAACATTGCAATAATTTTCATGTTGATATCATAATCACAGGTCGCTGCCATATTGCTCTGGAAAGCAGAATTGACTCCAGACTCGAGGTGGAAAAATTGCTCTTGGTGCGCTCTCATTCAGTGCAACTTGCAATTGGAATACGAAAATCTAACTGTTCTCAGAGTGAGTTACAGTAATTGGAACATGCAGCACTCTGCCAGTGCCACTGCCAGTGCGCACAGAGTGCAGTCCAGAGCAGTAATTGGAATATGTTATAAGTTTGCTGGTTTTGTCAATTTGTAAACCATTAATATAGTTATTCAAATGCACGAGGCCTGAAAGAGCCGCATTCTCCACACTTGTGTAATGAGTGAATAATATTTGTTTATTTATCTATAATGTTAAATTCAATGAGTGTAAGTAAGATTAACTTTGGTAAAAGTATATGTGTATATTGCTGCCTCTGTACAAATACGAACAGTGACGCATGTATCACGTTTTGTTTTTTCATTAAAGTTAAAATTTTTGAATTAAAATAATTTAAATGTTATTTCCATACGAGCAAAATTTTCCACTGCTCCATCAAAACAACATAACTCAAAATACCACACACTCGTAAGAACATCAAAATAATGCAGTCTCATGAAAGACATTAAACTTTTTCCCTCAAAATAAAATAAACAGAACCCCAACCAATTTAACTTGGTAATTACACAAATTAAACAGGTTGGGAGGCCAAGCTAGCTATAATATCCTACATTAATTACTGGACAGAAGTTGGCTAACGTTAGTCATTCAGTTCCTGTCACGACAGGAAACACGAGGAAAGAAGAAAATGCAAGTGTGCACATTTGTTTTCAAATGTCTTTTCCTTCAGTGACAAAACAGCTGTTGTGGAAGGATACGTTGTGGCCGTACTATTTTTCTACAACTGTCCAAATTTACCCCACTTACATGAAATAGACGATAAACACTTCAGTTGGACAAGTATTGTGCTACCACATAACCCACAACTTCTCCCAAACAAGGTATTCGGTTTCATCCAAAACTACAAAAATTTTTATGGGAACTTTCAGCACAGCTGCCATCAAAAACAGCAAAGTGCGCAGCTTGAGGCCCTTGCTACGCCCTGCAGGAAAGGACGACGCAAGAGACATACTTATTTTTATTAAACACCAACACCAGTTGTTCCAAAATAACCAAAACTATTGAAGGGCAGAAAATGCTTAAATCCATCAAAACTACAGAACACACAAACACATTGTCTGGGAAAACAATACAAACAATAAAAGAAATACCGCAAAATTTGATTAAATATTATTTATTATGGATTAAAAACAACTTCTACATGGCCAAGAATATGCATATCACCAGGAGTACCAACTAACTTGTGATAAAGACAAACTTGATTGCCGATCTCAAAATCCGAGAATAAAGAACAGGTAAGTAAACACTTATTACAGCAATGTTATTCACAACATTTTCGTGTACTGGAAAAGTCTTCCAACAAATAATATCACGAAGATCAATATCTCCCAAATCCTGAGGTTTAGGATCTTTTGCTTGAGATGGTTTTTTGAAGAAGCAAAATTCTTCCACTACCCGCTTTAAGCTTCTTACACAATAAAAAACTTTAACATTTGACTTTAAGTTTCCTTTCCTCTGACGAAACCACCAATACACAATACAATATTGTAAAGTCAGAGTTCAGACAATTGAAAATCGGTTCTGCGAGCTTCGTTAAAAATTGTATCTTGTCATGTAAATAATTATATTATCCAGGAATGCACTTTTTAAAAAATAAGCTTAAACTTTAGATTAAAAGTTTATTTCAATACAGAAAACTCATTTGTTTTTTATTTATTTATTTATTTACTGTAGGTTCCCATGAGTCGTGTATGACTCCTTCTTGGGAACAGTACAAAACATATTGGCGACATTTCAAATACTCATTACAAAAATCAGACAGAAAACAATAGAAGTTCAAGTCATGGTAGTCTCATATTATAAATATTGCATAATAGTTCATAATCAGAGCATGCATGCACTTAAAAGTTGTTTCATTAATTAAATGAAGTCCATGGAAGCCTATTGCTGTAGGCAGTCTAGGTACATAAGTCCAGACCTTTCCTATTTAAATGAAAACACTTTGGGAAGGCAGATACAAATAAACACAACTTACAATAACAATTACAATTACAGATCCTATATCTCCTATCATATGAAAAGTTATTAGAGATAAAATACACAGAATTGAAATAATATAATATTTGCCCAGTCTTCTATGCACATGGAAACACTTTGATGGCATTCAACAAATTATACTTAGCCTACACACTATAAAATAAAAATACAGATGCACTACACATTAACCAAGCCAGATGACCAACTCATTATTATATTAACTACATTTTCTTGTGAATGACAAGTTACATGAGATTAAAGTAGTGAGGAGGAGTAGAAAGTAAAACTAATAATAAGATTGTAAGAAAGAATAAATTCATATCCATGACCTTTAGTCATGTCACATATATTAACATTACATATAGTCAATATATAAATGTGCATTTGTTCATCTATTGTTATCACAGAATTTTTCCCAAACAACTTTTTTCAATTGCAGTTTAAATATTGTTTCATTCTGTATGTTTCCTAACTCTGTTCCTAAATTATTGTATGACTTGGTTAATTTGTATTTAATACTTTTAGTTCCAAATTTTGCAGTGTTAGTTCTACTTATGTCTAAGCAGTAAGAATTTCTTGTGTTATAGGAACGAACATCTTTCTTAAACTTGTATTGCAAACTATTTTTAGTAAGATTTCTGAATATTTTGTCGGTTAATTTAGTTTGTTCTTCTTCTACTATCATCTTTAGAGGTAATATTCTGTGTTCAACATACATATCCTTCACACATTTTCTAGTATCGTAACCAGAAACATTTCTGATTGCTCTGTTTTGAATTACCTCTATACTATGAAACAGCTGTTTATTACATGCTTCCCAGATACATAACATATATAGCAGATGACAATGGAAAATGGTATAGTAGATATTCTTTAGTGCCTGTACTGTAACATAATCTTTTATTCTCCACAGGACCCCTGCAGCTGGTTTAAGTTTATTCTCAACATAATTTGCATGAATATTTCATGAAAGGTTCTGATCAATTTGCAGTCCTAGAAATTTTGTAGACTTCACTCGATGTGGTACTTTGTTATTAATTTTAAGTAGTCTATCACAGTTTACGGTTTAGTTTGATTTGGTTATAAACATATAGTTAGTTTTTTCTTCATTAATGCTTAATTTGTTTTGTTCTAGCCATTCTGTCAGTGTGTTTATATCTTCCTGCATGTTATTAATAAGTTATTCAGCCTTATCTTCTGTATAGAAAATATTTGTGTCGTCTGCATATAGAGTAATGTGTCCTTTTAGTTTACAGTTTGCAATATCATTTATGTAAATTAAAAATAATATAGGACCCAGTACTGAGCCTTGTGGTACACCATGTGTTATTGTTGCTAGATTACTTGTGTAGCCATTCAAAGCGACATATTGCTTCCTAGCATTTAGATAATGTTCAAACAGTTTAAATGCTATTCCCCTTATGCCTAAGTGATACATTTTCTGTAAAAGTATTTCATGGTCTACTGTATCAAAAGCTTTTTTTTAAGTATATGAACAATCCTGCAGCAATTTTATTATTAGCTAGACTTTCTTGCAGCATGTTTACAAGGTCTAGCGTTGCTATTTGTGTACTTGAGTTTTCTAGAAACCCAGACTGTCCACTGGCAAAGAAATTGAAACTGTCTAGATATTTAATCAATCTTTTCTGAAGAACTTTTTCAAATATTTTATAAATTGTAGGTAATAATGAAATGGGTCTGTAATTACTTGGGTTACACTGTTCTCCTTGCTTAAAAACTGATATTACTTTAGCAATTTTGGGGTTAGCTGGAAACTTTCCAGAAGCTATGGATTGGTTAATAATTTCTACAAGTGTGGGGCATACAGAATGTGCTATTTTCTTAAGTGTCCTGCTTGAAATGTTATAACCTACACAACTTGTATTTTTCAATAGTTTTAATGATGCTCATTACCTCAAATTCATCAGTATGTTTCAGAAACAACGAATTTGTTTGGGTACTATCATCACATGCTTGTTTATATGTTTTTAATGTGAATTTGGATGCTAGAAAACTCATATACTTCCTCTTCGCATTGTATTTTTTGCCATTAATTTAATTTAAGATGAGCTTTGTTTAATATGCCGAGATTAAAATTTGTGCTACAATAAAATAACACACTTTCCACAAAACCTCTGTTAGATTCTCGGCAAAATGGCTGCTTGACTTTGACCAGGGAGTGGCTATGACTAATCCATACAGTATTAACAAGTGAAGCCAGTTTATAATGTGGAGTTAGATGGTTGTTTTCCGGTAAAAAAGATCACGTGATCAACAGTAGAACAAAACATTGTATCTGCCTATCTTTCAGGTGTACTTTGATGAGTATTAAAATCAAAATAAAACCGTTTTTAACCTAAATGATAATAATCATTACATACATACATACACTTGCAATTAGGCTACCGCCCGGTGGCGAGCTCTCTCACCTCTCCTTCACCCAACCAACTCCTTTTCCACTCCCTTCCTGAATTTACCAACCCCTCTTACAGATACCAATTTTCCTCCCTCAACACATTCCACTCTATCACAGACCTCACAAGCATGGACTGCCTACCCCGCTCCGTTTTCCTTCACACCCTCTGAAGCTTCTCACTGTTGTTTCCTCTTCCTCTAAACACCCCCTTACTTAGCTTGCAGTATAGCCCCTCCCCATCCTCCCTCTTCATTCACCACCCTATACATCCTAACTAACCGTTCAACTTTCCTCCTGTCCTTCAATGAGCTCCACCCCATTTCCTTCATCATCACTGATGGCCTATAGTTCCCTTCTTCTTCACCATCTTGCCCCTGCCTTCTCCACCTTCCCTTCACCCATCTTGCTGCCTTTCTCTGCACCTTTTCCAGTTCTCGCACCTCCACCTCCACATATGGGTCCCATACTGCTGCAGCATATTCTAACATTGGCCGTACCATTGTGCCATATGCCTTCTCCTTCACCTCACAGCTGACTCCATTCAGCACCCTTCTCAGCATACCCAGAGCCCTTCTTCCCTTTGCAACCACCCTCTCAACCTGTTTTTTCCACCTGAGGTCTCCCTGCAGTACAATCCCTAGATACTTCTATTCTGCTGCTTCTTCTATCTCTTGTCCCTCCCAACTGTACATGTCCCTGCTTATCATCTTCTTCCTTGTGAACCTCACTTCCTTACTTTTTCTTACATTTATATTCATTTTATTTTTTCTGGTCCACAACCATATCTTATCAATATCCGCCTGCAAATTTCCGCCCCCCTCTCCCATCTCAGCATATACAACACAATTGTCTGCAAACAATCTGATTTTTCCCCTAATCCCCAAACCCATGTCATTTACCATTATGGTAAATAACAAAGGACCCAGCACGCTTCCCTGTGGTACCCCTGACGTAACCTCCTCTTCCTCCGATATTGCCTCCCCCCCACTTTCACACCTCTGCCTTCGCCCCCTGAGAAAGTCCCCTATCCATTCCACTACCCTCCTGTCTGGTATCAGCGCCTCCACTTGCCTCATCAATGTACCATGGGGCACCTTATCAAATGCCTTCTCAAAATCTATGAAGCAGGCATCCACCTGCTTCCCCTCATCAACTACCTGCACCAGATCCTCTAATAATCCAGCCAGCTGAGTCTCACATGAGTATCCCCTCCTGAAACCATGCTGGGAATCCTCCAACCAATTCCTATTGTTCATTACCCTCACCACATACTGCACCACCAGTCTCTCAATTACTTTTCCTGTACTTGATGTGAGACCCACCGGTCTGTAGCTGCCAGGCCTCCCCCTATCCTCTCCCTGCTTGTGTATAGGTACCACCATAGCATCCTTCCAATCTTGTGGTTACTTACTCTCTCCTAAGAACTTTTTAAACAGCACTTCTAAATATTTTGCCAACTCCCTGCCACCAAACTTCAGTTCTGTGTTTCCTATCCCATCTTGACCTCCTGCCTTACTGCTCTCCAAACCCCTAATTACCTTTTCTATCTCCCATTCCCTCATCTTAAACTCACTGTACACCCCCCGAACCCTGTTTGTCCCCCTACTCCAACCCTCCTTTGCCTCAAACACTGACAAGTACAGTCCTTGCAGCATCTCCGATTTTTCTTGGTCATTTGTCGCATGCCTATTATCATCCTTTCCTGTTAGCAGATGGATCCCTTCCTCTCCTCCCCTTAACCTCCTAACATACCTAAACAATTTCCCCATTCCTCGCCTTTTTCCTTCTTCCACCATGTTCCCCAGAAATAAATTCTTTGCCTGTTTGATCTTCCTTTCAAGCTCCCTACCCATTTATTTCATCATTTCTTTAGATCTTATCATCCCTTCATTTCTCCACTTGGCATGTAATTTTCTGCATTTCTTCTTCATTTTCAAAATCTCCTGTCCATAATATGGAGGATCTCCCCCAGTCCGTAACCTTTTCATTGGCACAAATTTCTCCAACATAACCTCCATTAATCCTCTAAATTACCTCCACTAATCCTCTAAACTCCCTCCACAACCCCTCTACACCCTCCTTCATGGATCATTTCTTAAACCTGTCTCTCAGGAATATTTCTGCCCCCTTCTTGTCTCCTCACCCAATCTGCCACACCAACCTTTCTGCCATTTGCACTTCCCTCATCCTGCCAATCCCAATTTCCACAACCGGAATATGATGGTCGCTTATACCATCCAATACTATTGCACCAACTACAGCATTCCTAGGTCTGACCAACACCACATCAAGCACTGACCCAACACCCTTCTCATTCCATCTCATTGGTGTTTCTACTACCTGGACTAATCCTCTGTCGACTAACTGTGCTGCCATTCTCTGCATCATGCTACCCATTCCTTCTGCACCCTCTACCCAGTTCACCCCTGGCATATTCAAATCCCCTGCTACAACCACCCACAGCCTGTCCTTTAGTCTATTGAACCTCTCCTTGATCATCTCAATTGCCTGCCATCCCTGTCCTGGTGGTCTATACACTGCCAACAAGGTAATACTCCTATTACTACTACCACTCAATTTAATTTCCATTACCTCGACATCCTCACTAACCCATTCTACCACCCCTTTTTGCCCTTTCCTTACACACACCATTATTCCTCCTCCTCTCCCATCCCTGTCTCTTCTAAAGATGGTGAACTCATCCTACCTACACTCAATGTCCAGTACTTCCTCAGTCAACCAAGTCTCCACAGCTACCACTATATCTGCCCCATATCCTTCAACCTTTCCCCAGAAGCCCTCCAGCTTGTTGTACACACTCCTACAGTTCAACACCATTATCTTTATACTAGTACTCTGCTTTACCATCCTACATTGCTTACCTCCTATCTCCACCACTGCGGCCTCATCAATACTATCCTCTCCATTTCTCTCCCCTTCCATTTCCTTGCTTCTAACTGATTGCTATTTCAACAACTGCTGCTCTGCCCTGACCCTCTCCATGCAGCCAGCTACTTCTCTACTTAGCAGGTCACCTAGAATCCTCTTTCCCTGTTCTGTCAGGTCAACCTGGTCCCTCCCTACACTTTCCCAGCCTACCCATTTCCTACTATCTATAAATGTGGCCCCCAAATCCTTACACACCCTCTCATATACCTCACTCGCAGCCACTGCCTTCCTATGGGATACTCCTTTCCTAACCAGCACGCCACTGACTACTGCCCTAGCTCCAGGGAACTTCTCGTACACTTTCCTCAGCAATCCCCTGAGGTTCCTCTCTACCTCCGGCCCCACCTCCCTACGAACCAGGTCATTTCCCCCTACATGAATGAGAACGACCTTTGCCCACCCTGCTACCTTTCATACCACTAACCCTTTCCTCCAAATCCCTGATATTTGCCCCCCCCCCCCCCCCGGCTGCCTTATTGTAATTTCCTTCCTGATATTCCTCATCTCCACCTCCTTTACAAAAGAGCTGTCTAGAAAAAACTACCTCTGGCTCCCTTCCTACAACCTGTTCCTGCTTTGTGGCTCTACCAACCACCTGCCTACCTGTGTCTCCAGCCTCCTGCAGCACCCTTGTTTCCCTCCCTTTGGCCAGCCCTCCTTTCTCCTCTCTGGCCCTGAACTGTTCACTTTCTCCTGCTTGCTGGTCTTTGCTAATCGCACACTTGCAAGCCTCAGCATACTGCTTCCTAACTTCTACCACGGCCTGTTCCCTGCTTTCTGTTTCCCATTCCTCTATTCCTGATTGCTTCCTGCCTACTACTATCACCTTATCCCTTGTTACTATTTCTTGCTCCTCTAACCTTATTTGCTGTCTTATGTCTCCTACTGCCTTATCCCTTTCTACTGCCTCCAACTCTATCCTCCTCCTTAATCTTACCACCTCTATCTCTGCCTCCTTCCTCCTCTGCCTTTCCTCCTGCAGTTCCTTCTGCTGCCCTACTTGCATTCTGCCTAACTCTTCCTCTCTACTCAGCTTTTCCTCCTGTGAACTGGCTTTCATTTTCCTTAGCACCCCCTTTATATCTAACCAACTCCTCCTCTAACTTATCCACCCTCATTTCAACTCTACTCTTACCCGTCTCATTCATTGTGTTCTTGGTTTACCATTCTCTAATGAACCTGCGGTCGACAAGATGTTAAGTTAAATAAATAAAGTTTACTTGTTTGTTTAGATGGTTGTGTATTTAACTGTAGGCTGTAATCATTACAGTAAATTACATGTTTATACATTTTATTGTTTTCCAAAGGCAGTCAAAATAAAGAAAACTTAGATAAAGGCAATATTTTCCTATAACTACACCATCTGCAAAATAGAAAAATATTGCCTGATTTTCTTTAAACTCTATTTCAGCATTCTAAATGATTTTTAAAATTCTAATTTTGAGGACAACTAATTGGACATAAGCTTATTTTAAAATTGATGATGAATCATGGATATTTAGATAAAAATGTTAAATTTTTAAAAGCCTACTAGTAAATGAAAAAATGGGATGATGTTTATACATTAATTGAACCAAACATTGCCTGGAACAGTTTCATTAATACATTTCTTTGTCATTCTAATCATGCCTTTCCAATCAAATCTGTACAATGTAGCAGTAGCTCGAAAATAAAATGGATTATTAAAGGTCTGACAGTTTTAGGACATAGGTTAAGAATAATGTGTAAAATGCTAAGAACCCAGGGGAAAAACAAAAATTATAATGTAAGCAATTCGAAAATATACATACATACATACACTCGCAATTAGGCTACCGCCCGGTGGCGAGCTCTCTCACCTCTCCTTCACCCAATCAACTCCTTTTCCACTCCCTTCCTGAACTTACCAACCCCTCTCACAGATACCAATTCCTCCCTCAACACATTCACTCCCTCAAAGACCTCACAAGCATGGACTGCCTATCCCACTCCGTTCTCCTCCCCACCCTCTGAAGCTTCTCACTGTTGTTTCCTCTTCCCCTAAATACCCCCTTACTTAGCTTGAAGTGTAGCCTTAACAAGTTACTTGGAGCACCAAAGCAGATATTCAATGGGGAAAAAAATTAGCCTCCTCGTCAAATAAAAAAAAAGCAATGTGGTACATTGTTAATAATGAATTGAAACCCAGGTAAGGAGATGTTAACCTTTCCTTGAAAGTTGATGGTATTAAAATCGAAAATAGCAAGGAAATATCTAATAGTTTTAATGACTATTTCACAAACATCCCACTAAAATTGCAAATTGAACACAGAGCTACAAATATTAGTCCTGCACACATACCCCAAAGACCTAACACTTGGAATGCTAACACGCTGTTTTTCACACCTATCTCTGAATAAGATATAAATGTAATTAAAAATTTCAAAAGTTAAAGTTCCTGTGGAATAGATGAGGTACGTATGACTCTGCTAAAAAAGTGTTCATATTTAATAAAACTGCCTTTGACTTACATTTTCAATTAATGTCTTGCCCAGGGAATTTTTCCAGACAGACTCAAATATGCAAAAGTAGTACCAATACATAAAAAAAGTGACAAGGCATTGACGGATAACTATAGGCCTATTGCTCTTCTTACTTCCTTTTCAAAATTTGAAATAATATAAATTAATAAATAATAAAATAAATATATAAAAGACAAGGTTATTTCATTGCATCAGTATGGCTTTGTAGAGGGTAGATCCACAAAACAAGCTATTTACAATTTTACTGAAAAAATATTAACTTCTTTTGATAAAAAGACAATTCTCACCAGTTATATTTGCAGATCTTTCAAAAGCTTTTGATTGTGTCGACGACAGTATTTTATTGAAAAAACATGAGAGGTGTAACCATTTATTTTATTTAAATCATATCTTGAAGACAGAAAACAGTTCACCTCCATAAGATATTATGACAAAAATCACATTGCAGATGTTATGTCCAATACCAGAACTACTCGAGTAGGAGTGCCACAGGGATTAATACTGGGACCAATTTTATTCTTAATATTTAGTAATGATTTTACAGAACAAATAACCAACGGCTCAGCTATAATGTTTGCGGATGACACAAATATTTTGGCAACTAATTCAAATAATGCTGTTCTTGAAGAAAATATAAAACAGTGACTGAGATGTCCTGTTGGTTCTAGTATAATAAATTAATATTAAATTTCAACAAATATGTGCTCGTGAATTTTATGCAAAGAAATAAACATACAATGCAGGATGAAAGATGGACAACAATAAAAGAGGACAGGTTACAGACAGTAAATAGTACTAAATTTCTAGGGCTCATTTTAGACAGTAATTTAACATGGAATGAACATGTTGATAGCTTCTGTAAAAAATGGAGTTCAATGTGTTTTGCAGTACATACCTTAAAAATGATTTGTAATAATAATACAATACTTGTATACTATTTCTCTCATATTCAGTCCATAATAAATTATGGAATCATATTTTGGGGTAAATGGACGAAATGGAAAAAGGCTTTTAGATTACAGAAGAAAATAGTGAGATTAATAAGTTATAAGGAAAAAGAAGCCATTGTAGGCCGCTATTTATAAATAAAAATTCTCACTCTTCCATGCATGTAGATGTACCGTAGTATTCTATTTTACATGGAAAACATTAAAAAAGTTAAAAATATTGATATATACATTACTACACCAGACAAGCTAATCATCTTCACTTATTCTTCTACAGAACCTCAAAATTTACATCAAATCCATACTATGCTGGGGCAAAACTAATAAATAACATACCAAGTAATTTGAAGTAAATTAATAGTTTACAGAAATTAAAAAGAGCTGTTAAATTAAACTTTTTAAATACGGCCTTATATTCCGTAGATGAATACTTACATAAATATGAATTTCTATAATGCATAACAATACTGATATAAGGACACTTCATGTAATACCTTGTGTTTCAATCTAATGTAGACTTTACAAATTTATACTTTAATATATATCTCTATATGAATTGTAACAACTTGTATTGCAACTAAGTGTAGTCTTAACATGTTTGTAGAGCTGCTAGAATTAATAAGTGTGTAAATTATATTATTTATCTGTTATATATTTTTATGTTAATGTAATTGTGTGCAAATATCCATATTGTATAACAAAAATTAAAAAAAAAATAATAATTGACAAGTCCTTTCCAAAGTGCATTGGATGTATATGGGATGCAAAAAAAAAAAGTGTGCTTTGAATACTCTAGCCGCCACACTACCATGGCCTCCACCATCTTAAAACGGGAGGAGTTGAGAGAGGTTAACAACCAAGGTACAGAGAGCCAATGAGGGTGAAATATGGCACATATGGAGCAGCATTAAAATGCACGGGTGGGGAAAACGGAAAAACCTTGAGAAAACATGCCAGCCAGCAGCATCAATCAACACAATTCCTATATGTGAAAATCTGTGAGTAACCTCACAGGGAAACCAACATGAATCACATTGGTGGAATTGTATGTATTTAGAGGAGAATTTCACACTAAAAATAATAATCGCACAAACTAGTAGGTAACAACAAAGAAATTTTGTCACAAGTGTGTCTGTGGACCACTTTGGCAGTGGTTAGTACAGTGCGCGTGTTATCAATATTTTTGCGGTGCATGCATCTTTCACCCATTGTATTTAACAATGCATCCTAATCTAATTAAACTACCCAAAGTAACCTAAAATGCTGGCGGATAAGTTTTCATACATTTTAACCTAACCATATGGTGGTTCCTTTATTATCCCTAAAAGTGTATTTATAGAAATAATCTCCTATTGTAGTTTTCTCTCCCATTGTGAAATTTTTTTAACATGTTGGGCTGAATTAAAATTGTGGTTATTGACTGACCAAAGCCTAGGCTACAATCACCATAGCGTTCCTGTAACCAAGTATCAGTGGCGTTACCATGAAAGTATGAAAATGAACTGGCTACAACCGCAGTAAGAAAACTGTTACACGACTAATGAGAAACGAACACAAAAAAAAAAAAGACAGACTGTGCATGTATCGCGGAGATTTACAAACAGTGTGTTGGCTAACCTGATATTTATTTTTGTTTATCTACTTGTGATGAAAAAAGTTTTACAGGAATCGTGTTTCGGGATATTTAAAGTGTGGTATACATGTTAATAATTGTGTTGACTATTTAAATAAAGAGAAATCTGAACTGTACCGCAATATTCATTTAATAACTATGTTCTTGTTGTAAGCTTGCATTGCACTGACACTCGTGGCTGGAAATGTTGTCTCGTGACTGGCCGGCGTAGAACTCAGCGTTAAAGAATTCAAAATATTCAATACTTTTAACACTGCTACCGCAAGCAGGCCGCCATCTTACACCGTTATGTTGTGTTGTAGTTGATGTCATATACAAGTGTGGATTCAATTTTTTACTGTTGATTCTTACGGTGATTTTAGCCAGGTCTTAAGCCCTTGGTACTAAATTGCACTTTTGGAGAAAGATGTACACAATTTGTGTAGATATAACAAATAAAATTATCCATAAATGTCTCCTGTCCCTCCCCCTTTTTATTTCTTCTGAAATATTTCTAAAATACTTCATTGTCCAGTGCAGACACTTCAGTAAAAATTATCATTTCTGTGTTTTAGTTATGTACCAAGGGTAACGTAACCCTGTCCAACATTGTAGATGCAAGAAACAAAATTGTACCCTAAAATAAGGGATAAATAAATACATACACTCGCAATTAGACTAGCGCCCTGTGGCGAGCTCTCTCACCTCTCCTTCACCCAACCCCTATCAAAGACACCGATTCCTCCCTCAACACATTCCACTCCCTCACAGACCTCACAATTAAATAGTGCCTATTGAAATATTGAAATATTTAGATAGCCCCAATGGCAACATATCTCATTTTTACAGTTTAGAATAACAGCGGAAAATATTGTGAGTAGGCCATAATGGTACGGTATTGTTTTATCACGCGAAAGCAACTTGAAGCAACTGTCTGCTGAGCGAGGCTTGGCGCTCTCTCTCTCTATCTGTCTCTTTCACATTCTGGAAGTTTCACATCGCTAAAATGCAGGAAATTGTACATGTTTACAATTGTAGCATAATTCACACTTATTACAGCAAAATAATGATTTTTGAATTTGTAATTTACAACTGAAAAGAGATTATATTATGTTTGTATACTTATTTTAATATATTTAGATACGATCACAGGACAGAAACAAAGTGAAGTTGGCACACGTGGCGAGCCATGACATGGCATGTTGATGTTTTACCAAACGAAGCATAAATTATACTCACCCCAAAAAATACTTCAAATTACCACATCACGTTGTAGACGCTGTGTTTTTTAAACCTACCTAAGCAAGTTACGAGGTTGTGATTAATTTGTTTTTACGCGGCATTAATAAATATACTGTTATGGTGTGTTTCGTTAACTGCTACATGTGAATTAGCGTGGCGTAGCCTGGCTGCAAGGTGCTAGTTACGCTGGATCTGTGTGTGTGTGCATGATTTCAAATATTTGATATAAACTATACATATAAATATGAGCGGAATAAAAGTTACGATAGGCTTATTTGTGTGAATGTTCACCACTATATTTTAAGTTTCTATAACAAAATTTGAGAAACACGAGTTGCATGCTTAATTTTAATGTCTCTTTTTCATGGGACTAGATATTCCTTCATTATTCGAACTGAGGCCGTCCTTTTAAAGAAATAAACCAACATATATCAAAAACAAAAAGTTAAATAATACAGTTCATTACCGCGCAGTTGTAACAGTGTTTAACACAGTTGCAGCAAAATATTAACGTGCATTACATGTAATGTGCTATTGTGGAAAACAAATATGTTAATGTAACGTACCCGTACGAACTATCATTAATTCAGGCATTTTTGAAACATCATAAAGCTGACCTAAATAATGTTATAGGCCTAAACTGTGAATATTTGTACGAAATGGTTTTTGAAATAGACCTAAGACAGAATTCATTGAAAACCTGTAAACAGTAAACAACACATTTGACAGGTATAAATGTAGAAGTCACATTTCAATGTTTATTTTTAGGTGTAGCAAAAGTATACAAACACATGTATACACACAATGGCATGTAAACATTGATTTTGACATATGCTACATGGCAGTCACAGGGCAATGTTTATTTACATTTGGCGAAAGGATACGAAACGGGCCTGCAACTAGATATTTAGCAGGGCTCTGAGAAAGTTACATCCAATGGTGAATGGGCTATAGATAATTACTGCCGGTGCGGCTGTTAACATGAGCCGAGGATTTAAAAGACGATGAGTGATTGAGACAAGTATGGAGCAAAGCCAGATGACAGAGCAGAGGAAATGGGAAAACCCCAAGAAAACCTGCAATATGTGGTGAGGGTTAAGAACAATATCAATTGGTTGGAGGAGTCCCAGCATGGTTTCAGGAGGGGATACTCATGAGAGACAGCTGGCTGGGTTATTAGAGGATCCGGTGAAGGTAGTTGATGAGGGCAAGCAGGTGGAAGTCTGTTTCATAGATTTTGAGAAGGCATTTGATAAGGTGCCCCTTGGGACATTGATGAGGAAAGTGGAGGTGTTGATACTAGACAGGAGGGTAGTAGAATGGATAGGGGGTCTTTCTCAGGGGGCGAAGGCAGAGGGTGAAAGTGTGGGGAGGAGGCAATATCAGAGGAAGAGGAGGTTACGTCAGGGGTACCACAGGGAAGCGTTCTGGGTCCTTTGTTATTTATCATAATGGTAAATGACATGGGTTTGGGGATTAGGGGAAAAATCAGATTGTTTGCAGACAATTGTGTTGTATATGCTGAGGTGGGAGAGGGAGGCGAAAATTTGCAGGCCGACATTGATAAGATATGGTTGTGGACCAGAAAAACTAAAATGAAGATAAATGTAAGAAAAAGTAAGGTAATGAGGTTCACAAGGAAGAAGATGATAAGCAGGGACATGTACATTTGGGAGGGACAAGAGATAGAAGAAGCAGCAGAATAGAAGTATCTAGGGATTGTACTGCAGGGAGACCTCAGGTGGAAAAAACAGGTTGAGAGGGTTGTTGCAAAGGGAAGAAGGGCTCTGGGTATGCTGGGAAGGGTGCGGAATGGAATCAGCTGTGAGGTGAAGGAAAAGGCGTATGGCACAATGGTACGGCCAATGTTAGAGTATGCTGCAGCAGTATGAGACCCGTATGTGGAGGTGGAGGTGCGATAACTGGAAAAGGTGCAGAGAAAGGCAGCAAGACGGGTGAAGGGTAGTTGGAGAAGGCAGGGGCAAGATTGTGAGGAAGAAGAGAACTATAGGCCATCAGTAATGGTGAAAGAAATGGGGTGGAGCTCATTGAAGGGCGGGAGAAAAGTTGAACGGTTAGTCAGGATGTACAGGGTGGTGAATGAAGAGGGAGGATGGGGAAGGCTATACTGCAAGCTAAGTAAGGGGGTGTTTAGAGGAAGAGGAAACAACAGTGAGAAGCTTCAGAGGGTGTGAAGGAGAACGGAACGGGTTAGGCAGTGGAATGTGTTGAAGGAGGAATTGGTATCTGTGAGAGGGGTTGGTAAATTCAGGAAGGGAGTAGAAAAGAAGTTGGTTGGGTGAAGGAGAGGTGAGAGAGCTCGCCACCGGGCGGTAAACTAATTGCAAGTGTATGTACGTATGTACAGTGGTGGAATGCAAGCACGCTAATCGCTGCGCAACCGATCGAGTAGAACTTATTACTAATATAATGAAATTTACCTGCAAAAATTAATTCGCTAGCATCGATCAGTTGTCCTGATCCCCCCATTTGTATTTCATCAACACCACATTCAATGAAAACACTTATGGTTAATTATTTTCACCTAAATGTTTCTTTACAATTTTAAATGTAAATACGCCTGGCCTCAACACCTAAGCCTGTTTAGCCAGTTCAGTTTAACCGAGGCTTACTGCCGTTCATCACGTTATTAGTGATAAAATAAAAAAAATCGAAATATCATTAACAAAAAATCAAATAAACGAGAATACCCTTCTCTGCGTCTTCAGTGCGCGGAAACCGTATCGAGATGAAAATTGCGTTGAAAGTACCAGTAAAAAGTGGGGTAATTATAAAGCCTGTATGCCACTATAACATTTTCCGTACAGGCCCAGGTAGAAGCTTCCTTAATACATTTTACCCGAGCCTACAGTTCTTTGGAACTAACTATCCAATGATAGTTGATAGCACACAAGAAAAGAAATTTTTTTTTTGTCGTTTTACTTCTGCAAATGTGGTTCAGAAACAATCTTCATTCGCGTTTTCAGGATTGCGTGTTGTTGCATACAGATTAATGGTTTTGTTTTTACAACTATAACTTTTGTGTTAAATATCATGTATGTTACCAAAATTTATTTTCACCTAATGCTGTTTTGTGGAATTTATTAAATACAAATAACCCAAAATAGCTACTTTTATGAGTATTGGGGGAAAAAAAAAAAAAAAAAAAAAAACAAAAGAGCACATTTAGAACAAATAAAATCAACTAGTGTGTATCAAGTAAGGTAACACATAGGTAGGGAACGTGAAACAAGTTCAAAGTTGCTTTAATTACGTATGTTTATAACAATATATATAAACAATTTCTGATATTTTTTATTTAATACTGAGTGCCGCGCAGGCTTCGGGAGCGACAGTAGCCAGTCAGCAGGCGGACGTCTCACATAGTGCTAAAGCGGCTGGTCAGACATGATTGGCTAGATCAATTAGTCTAAAGATGCTAGTGCAGCTCGTATTAGAACTACCGTACTTGTTTTAGAAAAAGCAACAATTAAGTGAATTAGTTCATTTTAGAACTAACTCACATAGACAAAGTTAAATTCTCATTTTTTTTTCTTTAGGAACAAACACAACTAAAGTAAATACCAGCCACCCAACACTCCCTGGAGATATCCACTGTAAAGGGGAAAGCATAGGTGGTGGTTGGATTTTGGTCATACTATTGTCATTCTAGGGCCACGCAGAGGCTTCCTATTCCCATCATTTCATACATTATAGGTGTAGATCAGCACAGGCATGGAAGTACAGGAAACACTGAAGCAACCAGCTGAAGAGGCTGTTCGGGAAACGAGCGACAAACGAACGAATGAGAAATCGGACCCTCAGGACCCATCTGCCCCACTCCCCTTTCCGGGTGAACACTCCAGAGCATTCTTGGCCCCTCAGTGCCCACATGCGCCATGCGCTTCCTCCGAGTATATCTAGGCATCATCAGGGCACATTGACTGTGCCAAAAGGATGCACAGTCCAACAGCAGCCAGCAGGGAAGGTGCAAACCAAGCCCTTCACATTTTAGCTTCAAAAACACATACCTACCCGCTTTCAATCGTGCCTTCAAGGCACACACTGTTATGTTGTGGAGTGCTGCAGACAGAATTTGTGTGCACATTACTACAATACAAGACTATGTCAACACAGTCAGAATCGTAAATCAAATGGGTTACCAGCACAGCCTGCTAGTGCAGGGTGTTATTGATGTGTGCCAATGTTGACCCCATTCCCTTAGCCCATTTTCCTGATGAACCAGGTTCCATAACGCAGTATGTGTGCACATTATAAGCGCGCAAGGGTAGTGCAGTGTGGCAAGGAACGACGCATGTGCTGAACATGAGGTACTGAAGCAAAATAGTTTGTTTTCAGGTTGGGAGCGAGACATGTGATGTTCCGTAGTTTTCTCACCAAACCTTCTGCTGATAGATTTCTGGGCGCTAGGTATTACATTAGGAATACCAACTAGCTGCAGTAAAGCAGACTTCTCTCCGGGTTGTGTGCCGACAGCCCTTGGACGGTGTCCTCCTGGTGTTCCAACCATCGCAATGAAAGAAAATACGTCACCTGTACTGTTTGTTCTACGCTGTGCGATCTCTGGGTGACTCACACGCCCATATTTAAGTATACGAAGACGGAACAATGAAATACATTATAAAATACTTGCGCAGTACACTTCAATGAAAAAGGTGGGGCCCATGCACTTATAGCCCTTATGCAACCCGAATGAAGACGCAAACACCTCATACTTCATTGGGTTTTATTCGACCAGCTCCTCTAGTAAACAAACTTACTCGTTGTGCCGGGCTTAAATTGCCGGCAAGGTAACACTCATTACAAAGGACACGTGGTCACTATTAATTAATATGAGACAATAAGCATTCCTCAGAAATGCTGTTCCAGGACAAGGTGAGACGCCCAGAAGCCTTAGGCGGCTAAAACACACGAAGTTCCGGTAAATTAAGCAGTCTAATAAAGTGAAGTGGTTCGTTATAAAATATTGATGTGCCGTCCAAGTGCGCGAAACGTGACCTCGTCGGTCCACACATCCGACTCCTCAAAACAAAGTGGTATGACTAAAATTTCCCTCGCGGCGTGCTAGCTAAGTTGGAGGGCAGGCAGGCCATGTGAACTACTTTCTTACACTTCAATCTCTTACAAATTCATATGCACGTTGACTACATATTCATAATTCCTGCATAAACAATTCTACAAGACACAAAAAGACCTTTAATACAAGTAAAACACTGAATGAGGTGAGATGGGTACGGAACACGTGAAGAATTACAAAAAAGGAAACACAACACCTGCGGGGTCACTTAAAATGTAATAAGGCCATTCTTTTATATGTTTCTTTGCATGGTGTGTGTGAGTGTGCTGTAATTAATACCTAATTATGCTTTTCCTGAGTTTGTAGGATTTATGTCCTCAAAAATGGGTGTGAGGGTGCACGTTGTTGCTCTGCATCTTACACTGCACTTTCGCTCTCTTCACAGTACTTAATTGACTATGTTCACTTCATTCGCGGAGTAGCATGTTCCGGTTACGTCGCAGCACTCTAATGCACGGGGGTGGACCATCACCCAGTAGAGTGCTCATTCCTGCAGCGGTCGCCGGCGATGGTGGGCAAATGGGTTTGGGGGAGCAGCTGTCATCAAACCCCATCCCCCTGCATTCAAGATCGTTTGAAACCGCCAGTCACTCGCAGCAGGGGCATCTCCTATGCTCCCTGCGACAAGGACTCCCTGCGTGTTGGCAGCCTGATGAAGAGTTGTTGCTGCTGCGGGATTATCTGCACACCACCCCTCTTCACGGTGCGCTGTGATAACACCGCACATGGTGCAGTCCCATGGTGGCTGTGTTCTATGCCTGGACCTCCGAGAAGCAGCGGGCCAGATGACCCGCTACTTTTGCCGTCCCCATCACTACTTGCATATTCCCTCCTCCTGCTGCCGTGCCATTGCCGACACCGGTTGCGATCCGGAAGTATTTCCCTGGCAGATCGATCTTGTACCACGATCTCCAGGATATCTCCTATTGCCGTGCAGGCGTTTGGAGTTTCTGTGGAAAGGGCCAACTCCTCCCCTTCTGTGTCTCCTGATGGTAATATTGGGGCTTCATCCAGCTTTCTAAGCTTCACGGTCAGGCTTGACAGCACTGCGCCATTGTACTCTTTTGCGTAGGTCGACATGCTTACCCCTGCCAATGCAGATTCTTCGAGTAACACCGGACGCACTCCATCCTCTTCCGATATACCTCTCTGAAGTGCCTCACCATCTTCACCTGCTGGGACTTCCACAAGGGGCTCATCAGCGTCGTTGCCGTTATACGGCTCCTGATTGTCCATCTCCTCCTGCTGTCGCTGGCCGGCAAGCCTACAGTCACCATCTACCTGCTAGCTGCCTGCGCCATCAACCTCGTACTTCTGGTCGACATGAACATTGACTTTATTTTCAACCAAAATACACCACTTTTTTTTATGCTTGCATGTAATGTCGGCATCTGCGACAGTAATGTAATTATATGTTGTTAGCCGAGGAGAGGTGGACTATTCAACTTGTCTTCTCCGGAGTATTGGGCTGTAGTGCGATGCATAGATTTGAGTATTGTGTTCAGTGCTATTGAAAAATGTGGGCATACAGTTGTGTTAGTATTCTGGAGTTTAATTTAGGCCATATGATCAAAATTATTTCGGCTTGGCCTGTTTGAATTTACCCATCTGGTTCAGGTGTTTTTTTTTTTTTTTTTTTTTTTTTTTTTTTTTTTTTTTTTTTTTTTCCACTTTATAGTTCGCTGGTGCTGGTGCCCCAGTTTGTTACGCATCGGCCCTGTTGATTTTGTTGCCGTGAGTGTCCACCCCTTTTAGTGAACGTTTTTATGATGGAGTGTAACATATTTTATGGTTAGGAGCTTTAATAGGTTTTAAGAAAGAAATGTTAGCTGTCTTCTAATAAGTGTTTATCTTTCAATGTTAAATTTTATTATGTTTTTAAAAGTAACTTTTAGTAATCAAGCCTGTTGTGAGATTCCTTGAGGCTGTTACTCGTTAAAGAGTTTTGTACGAATTGTTATTTTAACCACACAATGTTGAAAGTCTTTTTCTATTGTATATTTTTTTGGTGAGGAATGTCAAACCATAAATGTAGTTGTGGTCATTTCAGTAATTTAGGCAATTTGATGGATTGAATATTTTACAGCCCACCGTTGAGGTAGTGTTTACCTCCTTAATATATGTTTGCACTAATAAAGATAGTCACGTATTCCCTTTTTTACGAACACATTTTAATAATATTAATTAAGTAGGTATTTTACACGAATTCAACTTTCATGGGTTACAATTTTTTATCCAATAAATGCGTAGTTATGTTTAGCTGGAAAATAAATTGAGGCTGTGATATTGGTTCACACTGAGAGAAAGGGTTACATTTTGATAAGCCCTGGTATTGAAAGTATTAGTGATGTTTTCAATTATTTAATGGGCCAAATTATAAAGAATATTGAATTAACATTTATGCATTTGTTATTATTAATGAGTTATTCTCAGTAATTGTATTCTCTAGTCATATACTCCTACTTTGGCATTTTATTATTAATTATCATTGTAATTAAATTCTGTAATTTTCAACCTGTTGCGCAGTTAAAAAAATTAATATGGTAAATGCTAGTTGTGTCATGTGAAGATGATTTGATATTGTTTTGAATTAAGCGTCTGTTTTGACATATACAACCTTGCAGCACTTATGTTGCCATTAGAGCACAGAGTATAAATAATATTTAAACATGTTTTGCTTAAGGGTGCATGTCTATGCATATTCGAGATCTCACAGATTATTTATTTGCAATAGCCAGTGCTAATAGTCAGTATTGTCAGTAATGTTTTACAGTAGTGCCATAGAGAGATTATAGAGGTTATGTAGTGAAATGAGTCACATCTGAGCTGCCTTAATGCACTGACCACATGGCGAAGTAACAGTACTATTTCATAATCATTAACAAACATATGTATAATTTTAAATCTAGCTATGTTAAATTAAATATTGATTGGCTTTAGGCATAATGAGTCAATCAGCTCATTCAGCTATACACCATAGGTCACATCAGCCCTCAGTCAGATAGGATTTTATTGTTTGATGCTTATGTAATAAAATATGAGTGCATGTGTATCCCCATCCCATCAGCATAGTCTACAGCAATTTCATGCCATTCGCCATCATTTTTAATAATTAAGATTTTTTTCATTGGGCACGGGAAGGCTCGGCCACCCAATGAGCTCCACATCAACCCACCATCAGTGACGTCTCGATCATCATGTGAGGTGGACATCGCGCATAATGTCTCAGAGATTTCATCTTTAGCGCCAACCTTGTAGTTAAAATAGTGTTTTCATTTAATCTACCAGAAAATTTTTATCATGTAATATTCCCCAGTGTGTGTGCCACCTCACAACCCGGACGGTTTGCTACATGGCTAGGACATAATTCGCACTTAAATTTTCATGTAGGACTCATGGTGGTTTTCGCATTTTAGCAGCTCCCCAAGCCATACAGGATATTATACATATAAGTTCCCCACTTGAGGGAAACATGGAAATAAAAATATGTGTCATGGATTTCTTTTGTTTTTCCGGCCACTTCACGATCATGTACCCATTTTCATTGAATAGTAAATAAAATATTCGTAGGGCATTAAGGTGAACCAGAACAACCTTACAGGTATGAAATATGCGCCTGGAAGGGACTATACATCTTCCACTAGCCTAGGCCTTGTGGATTATAATTTCATCATCTTCAGCAACAGCGTCAAGGGACAGAGAGTCATGCGGGATGACCACATTGGGTGTCGGCACCGCACTCCGCATAATCTCTCGCGTTCTCAACACTGGTACCCAACCAGGAAAACAACAGCAATCATCGATTCTATCCACATAACTTTTATCCCTGATTGCCCAGGTACTGCAGCAGAGATCACTTGGCCAGTGCATGTAGTATTCAAAATGATCCCACTCAGGTCAAGTGTGCAAGTTGTGGAGACAAGCATTGCACGAACTACTACAGAAGCACAAAATACAATACAGCAAAGTGAAGTTGCCTGCCATGAGCTGAAAATACTGCAAACACTGATGCGACCAGCCTTGCGAGGGATTTTATGCATAACTATATAAAAGGTTTAGAACGGTAAAGATCCCATGAGGCCACAGGCCAAGTTCAAAGCCTAAAAAAGTTGAGGTTAGGTTACCTTACATTAGCCAACTGTTCGAAATTTTGTGTGTTTTATTCAGGGAAATGAAAGTGTGAAATTGAATTTGTATATCATCAATGTCTCATCGCCAGCATTCAAGCCATCCATCATCATAACATTTCATATTTATGATTTTTTGATGTGCGGTTGGGAAGACTCGGCCAGTGAGTGAGCTCCCAGCAAACACCAAGTTTGTCATCATGTGTGAGTTGCGGAGTGAACTTTGTGTTGAGCTCACCAGGCACATCATCTTTTTTCGCCCGTCTTTCACTGCAATAGTTTAATTATTTAATGATGGAACCTTAGTTTTGTCTGTTTTTCGCCTGTGGAGAGGGGTGCTCCGCAGTCCGCACCATCTTTTACATGGCCGGACCATAACTTCGCATTTTAAGAACATGTAGGGTTTGCACCTTTTATCTGTTAAGAGCTGGCCTGAAATAGTAGATAAATTGTAAATTCATTGCCTCAGACAAGGGCTTTAATAAATCATGTGGTGAAAATGAATTATACCGATGTATTTATTTCTGGGACGTGTCACGTCCCATATAACGTGTTTTCATGCTAAATACATAATGGGGTTGGGATGTCCAGACAATTCCTTGGCAATGAGTTAGCATTGGGGAGGCTTACAATCCCACTAGCCTAGGCATGTGGAAATATAGTTGCAGTATTATCATGAACAATATCACCTGTGGTTCGTAGGAAGCAGCGGACATTTGGGACAGCCAATTTGGGTGGTCGATCATGCGACCCAGAGATCATCACATATCATTGTCGTAGACAATGCGAGATGGCGCCCAGCTTGTTAATTAACGAACTAATTATCCTTACCACACAACCCTATATCCCAAATGGTCCAGCAGCCACATCAGTTCATTTTCAAGGCAGTTTTTGTATTTAATGTGTACTGCAACATTTAAGTGTCAGTTGTATCGGTGTGTTGGTAGCCCTAACATTCCACACTACAGGGAGAGAGAATCTCCGAATAATACAAAGCATGTAACAACTACAATATTGCTCACGATGCATATGGGCCGCCTGAAGAGTCCCTCAGTTAGCAAACTGCAATACAGGTGAACTTCAACCAGCACGACGGGAGTTTTGTATCTGGGTGATTGGCCCGCTACATCCAGAAGTCACCAAGAGTCTCCGAGCTAAATATCAGCTTCAAAGTTGACACTGCTCAAGGCGACATCTGGCTAAAATTTTAACAAAATTTCTAACCTCAAATCTCACTTCCGATTGTTCCATAACCTAACGCCATTTCGCCTCACCACCAGCCATCAGTAACTCATTGGCATATCAAATACAGCCACAACCTGTTCAAACACAGAATCGATTCTCACACTTTATAATTGAGACAGAGTTACCCGTATTGGCAAATAATGCAATTCCCTGCGACCCTAAAAAGCATTGGGGCACACAACCATGAAATGCGGGCAAGAAAAACACGAAAATAGCTATCAAAAACCCCTCCACCTATCTCGGCAATGTGAGCCCAGCTCCAACATGCAAACCAGTAGTTATACCCATCGCTGCACCGCCTATTGCAGTGCCACACTCGGCCAATCAGAGAATAGCATCTCACAGACCGAGGTTACGAATGCAACCCACACAAGAAAAATCAACCGATCCATCTCAAGAGGCCATGGAGGCAGCAGCTATTGCTTCAGAGGCGGAACAGATCAAGGATGCGATCAAAACTGCATTCATTACCGATGCTGGATTATTGAAACCCCAGAACTTCGCAATGAACTAATGCCGTTAGTGCAATTGATAGTCATTTGGACAACTCTGGGCCTCTTTCAAGCGAACAAAATTGCACAGACAATCGTCATTCACCTGAAGATGATCAAGAATATTGGCCATACATGAGCGAAGCAGTAACATAGCTGCATTAAATAATTGTGACACACAATTACATACAACTCTATATTGAAATGTGCACGTCGTAGACAACAAAAAGGACGAATTTATTGATTACGTGCCTCGTAATAACATCAAAATCGCTCAGTAAATGAGGCACATTTGAAATCTAATGATCTATTCTCTGACAAAGGCTATGTCATAAATACAGACGAGAGACAGCATAAAACATAGGCAGAGGAAGCAGAGTTGCCATTTTTATCACACTGGACATAGTTGTAATTGATCTTACATAAGGCCAAAAATACCAATTTACTGTCGACTTATGCCCCACAAGGGTGCACTCTTGTGGTGGCAGATTTAAATATCTTAATTAATAATGCTGGCCCTGCTGTTCTTGCCCTTGGAGACATTAATGCTAAACATTCCCACTTGCATTTGCGAACTGGAAAACCCGTTGGCATGCTGCTGCAAAGGCATCACACCAATCGGAACTGTTAATTTATGGCCCCATATGAGCCAAAATTAAATCAACGTAATTAATAAACAGTTCAGTAATGGTATTCGACCTCAAGGTCGAGCAGGATCACTATTCTTATCATTATCTAGTACATGTTGACATGTAGGGAGTTCCAGGGGTGCTGTTGTGAGTCCCCCAGTGTACCTGGCTTACCAGATTAAGGTGAAAACTGGTTAATTTGCCCTGCACCATAAGTCAGTGAGCGTGAGTTACTGAGGGACGTGCAGTCGATGGCCCATTGGTCTCTGAAGTCCTGTGTCATTCTCCGGTGCTTGGAGATGATGAAATTACCAGTATTTTAAGATACCTACATAATGTTTTATGTTGTATAATTTGAAAACTAAACAATGTGGTTCGTAACGACTACCTCTAGGTTGTTGGAGTATTGTGTTTTATTGACACAAGAGAATAGCTAATAACTGTGATAAAATGAGGCATCACACTAAAATTACAATCACATTATTCACAGCTTGTGTTTTTGATAGGTACATCTAGAAATGAGACATAACTTTTAAATTCTGTCTTCGCGGTGCTTATAGGATGGCTGCCTAAATAATTTAGGTACTCTTCATTTCAGTCGATGTGACCATTTATTTGCGACACAGTTACGTATGGCGTGGACAAAATGGACAATGGAGCATTGAACAATAGCCCCACTTGGGCTCGCCATTTTGATGCCTGTTGGGACGTTGGAAAAGGGTTAAATAGATTTTCAGGGACAGTGAATGTGATGTTGATTATGTGATGATACCCGGTTCGCACCAGATGCCGTCAGGGCGACGTCAACGTATTTTCTGCATCTCTTAACCTCGGGGATGCAGGCTGTATGCCCAGACCAATCTCCTCCCCGACGATGTTGTTCACCTCTGTCCTGCTGATAACTGCTCCAGATGAATGGTATTTGCTAAATAGTAGTCCGTCTGTCGACTATGCGCCATTGTTGATCTTGACGGGAAATTTACCCAGTCATTAACACTCCTGTACGTGGGCTGTCAGGACCTCCCACAAACCCATACAATGCGAAACAATACTTATGAACACCTGCAGATGAAAAGACTTAGGTAAACTTAGTGAGCAGGTATTGCAAGGGCCCGTCCCCTGACACACACTATGGGACCGTAAATAAAGTCTGTACCGTTTGATTCACAGACGTATTTATTACGTTTAATTACACCTGCCTCGATGGGGAGCATTTTTTCACAAAACGCTAGTGGCTATTCTGACCGATCATGCGGTGAAACTGATTAAATGTCTTGCGATAAACAATGGTAATGGAGAATTTGTGCTCCCCGTGGCAATGCTATTCCCGTGGGGACAGGAGGTGGTTTACTGGGTGGCTGAAGATGAAAAGAAGATTCCGAGCTTACATTAGTCTATTGTAGTTACTGCCCAGGTGCAAAAATTCATGTGTTTAATGCTGGGGTGGGTAATGGAACAACATTCATGCTTTATTTTCGGCACATAATCTGGACATTTTGTTTATATGTGGCAAGATATTTACATACTCAGTGATAGGAAACCCATGATCCTGTCGTACGATTTGACCAGATAACATGTTAATAATTGTTGTATATGTAAACATGAAATAGAAAATTAATCGAATATATAATATTTAACAGCCACCACAAGCACACATTAACCACAAAGTCGATCACACATCAGAGTAGCATGTGCCACAAAAATGTAGGATATTATAGCTAAGTTGGAATTCTAAACTGTTTTATTTTCGCCTTGTTACATTTGTTTGGGTTCTGTTTACTTTATTTGAAGTGGAAATGTGAAATGGTAATGTAAATGCTTGGCATTGTATTGGTGTTTCGATGTTCTTACGAGTGTGTGGCATTCTGAGTTGCATATTGTTTTGATGGAGCAGTTTAAAATGTTGCTTGTATGGAATTAAAATTAAAATTATTGAAACTTCGAAAATTTTAACTGCAATGAAAAAAACAAAGCACGATATAGACATCACTGTTTTTTATTCGTACAGATGCAGCGATACACACTCGCACACGTCTTAACTCACGTGTGCCAAGTGCCTTACCATAGGCCGTTTCCCACTCCAATAGCTGTACAACTGTATCGCCAATGGTTCACATCGATGGTACACGAGGGCAGCTGAATGCCATCAAGCGAGAATTCCTCGTGTGTGCATGATTGTGTATCAAAGCAGTGCGTATATTATTTCCATTGCCCTTATTTTATTTCCTGTGCGATTATTATTATTAGTACCAGTTTCTCATGCAGTGGGAATTTTCTTAGCTTTCACATGCGGCATACCATATGTGTGTCAGAGTCGTGTGTTTTGAAATTGTCTTTTTAATATAACTGTTTTCGCTTGTGTTTTCTAGTGTTGTGCTAACTTTTAAGATATTTTGGGTGTATTTAAATAAATATTTTTGGGTAACATGATTTGTTGTCACCATGCACAATTTCAAATATAAATTACAATACAGTACTGCCATAAAATGGGGCACGCAACATTGAGTTGAATATTTTATATGTATATCCATCAGTAATTCATTAGTGTGCGCAAGTAATAAATCATATTTTTGCTTTGGCCCATATTAAACAGCAGTACAATACAAGCCTTGGCCGGTATCATGTGTGTTTGTTTACAAACCAGCCACACATAAGACATAACGTATTGACCACGTGGCAAAGAAGTGCATTTTTATTATAACTTACTTTTAAAATGTTAACATTCAAAATTATGTAGTATCTTCATTATATTCCTTCAAAAAAGGAAATATGCAGGTATTGTTCTGTATTGCGTATCATAATGGTAAAACAATACAAACATTCAGTGTGTACTATAAAGTAGCCATCCTAATTGTTTACTTTGCAGTCTAGTGCCATATGGTGTATCCCATATGGCATATCAGTCAGTTCCATTTAGCGTATCTAGTTTCGGCAGCTATTGTTCCATATCACGTATCCAAACAATTTTTCGCAAATTTTCTCTCGCGAATCGCAAGATGATGTGCATGGGATGTAAAATAACAATGTTAAATGCCAGGCAAGTTATTCATTCCTCGCCAGACATAAACACGTTTCTCATTGAGCATGACATTCTCAAATGGACTAGACGGTGTGAAAAATGTGGGGAAGGTGAAGCGAAATTGGTGGGAAACAGGGACTCGTTTTACTGGTGCCGACAGCAAATGGAGGACGGTACTATATGAAACTTTAAAGTGTCAGCAAGATTTTGGTCACAAAGGTGTGCTGGATACGCAGGGGAAAACTGTGTATTTTATTTGGGCTTTTTCCAGGTCGTGGGTTGATACGTAATTCGCAGTTTTTTGTATCGACTTTTTTTACCATTGGATTCATAATACAATGGTTTTTGAACGATTTAAATACGCAATCCGGAACAAACACCATAAATACAAATAAACCAGTATCGAGAATGCCGTCCATGCTTGTTGTATTGAGTGTGACGTGTAAATGTAATTATGTTTCACCCCTGCAGAAGGGCCATGTTCATCCACACCACTTCATTTAATATAATTTATGTAATAAAATACGTACATCGCATGACATGCATGGGAATCTCAACCACTAATCAGGCAGTCTGCCACCATGTCAAGTAGTCACTTTTTTCTACTCATGTGAGGTGGTCGTGCATGTAAGTTCTACCCCGGATCTTCACCACAATCGCGCCAACCATATAGATTACAATAGATTCATTTTTTATTAACTGGCTCCTTATTGATTTAATTCGGGGAGTACAAAACCTCAGATTGGTCATCTTCTACGAGACAGAGATTTCAAGCACCACTATAACATGTAGGCCTTGTACCTATTTTACAGCATCAGAGTACTCCTAGCTATAGTGGAGTTTTTATTGTATTAGTGCTTCATGTGGTAGTTTTGCGGAATGAAACAGTGTTACTGAGAACTGTATACTCATCATTTCTCCAGTCGTTTTCACGACCGTTTACTCATTTGCATTATTATGACTATTCTTAATTAAGGTGTCAGAGATTACTTGTAACCATCTCCACTGGAGTGAGAATGCGCTGAGAGAGGCTGACAGCCTTCACTATCATAGGTCTTGTGGATTTTAATTTGACGGAGTAACAAAAACTTGGGATCGGCGTGACCAGGGGGGCAACATCTTGTGTTGGCCCAGGCATTTCTATTAATATAGGGAGCCGACATCATCTGTGTACCAGCATTATCAGGATGGAGGAATTCCAGGGGAAACCAGTGATGGGTCGATGACATCACAACACCCATCTATTCCTCATGCTCGCTGAGCTGGCATCCTACCTGGAAATATTAATAACTGCATTTCCTGCATAAAACTACAATTTTACTGAGGCACAAAACCAAGTCCCATCATAACTTTGGCCGAAGTTGACCTTGCATTCCAATTCACAATAGAGGCAAAATAAACAAATACTATTTACACACTACGAAAGTAATGAAAGTGCTGCTTTTCCAGGCCAAGTGTACTTCAATAACTATAGTTACAATTTACAAAAACATTATTTACAAAACACCCAAACTTACTGTTTGTTAGATTTCCAACCTCTATAACACACGTTTTCCTATGGAAATCCTTACAAGTTTACTTTTACGAAAATCATGTTTGTTCGTCATTACCATTATATAATTTATATGCATAATCATTCAGCAAAATCAAGACTGTGCACTTTTCCTTAAAACAACAAACAAACTTAGAAACTGGTTGCTGCCACTGTCTAAGAAGGGGAGATCTGAACCCTCCCTATTCCAGCCAGCATGCAAAAATGACTCTGTCGCCATATAGTTATGTCTGCCGAGCGCTACATGTCATGTAGTGACAAATTCAGCTTCTTTGTTATGAGGATCTTAACTCATTTACCTTCAAGTTAATACTAAAACTGCATATTTGCGCAGAATGGATTTTTGAATTCATATATCGCACATGTCTAGTTATGACTCCATCAGTTATTTGAGTTGTAGTTCCGATTTACTTTAACTTCTTTACTTAAATCTTGGCGGGTAGTCACTTTTGTTTCTTATCCCGCACATTGCAACAACAGAACAAATTCTTCATAAGATGTCTTTCTATATCTATGTCAATGAAATGCTTTTTGTGAAAACCGATTCTTACCAGATGTGATATTAATACTTTCAAAGAGAATTTTTATACATATCTTACTTAGCTATAAATATGATAAAGAATTTCCGACCAGGAAATATATCAATAGCTCAGAGCCCTGCCTCCATAGCTCAAGGGTGGGGTGGCCTGCTTGTAGTCTAAGTGTCGCGGGTTCACGACCTGGTGCTTCCAAAGAGGCGGATTTTCAGTTCGCTTGCCGTACTGGTAATTTGTCAGGAAGTTGATCTCACTAAGGCTTCCTCAACGTCAAATGAAAAAAAAAGGGGGGAAGAGTGAAGTGGTGAGATTTTGGCGGCTCTTAACAGCAAGGTCTTGAGACCTGATGATGGTGAAAGAGGTGAATATGGAGTGGCGCCAGTAGGATGGGGCAGGAGAAACTAGAGATCTCTGAGAAATCCAGCCAAACAACGGCATCATATGGCATGATTCCTACTTACGAAAATCTGGTAATCCGGCTGGGGATTGAACCCGGTTCGCCTTGGTGGGATGCGAGCATGCTAATCACTCAGCGCCCCCCTCCCCCTTCTGGTAAATAATGTTTTACCCATTTCTAATGTATTTTTGTAATGAATTTAGTATTAGAATACAAATTTATCATGATTATAAAGAAATTTGATATTTGCGATTTTTCACCTTAAACTAAATGTGAAAGCTAATATGGTGAACATAATAATTTAATTGTTAAAATGCTTAATCACTGTGTGGCCCATGGGTGCAAAACAAATTAAGTATAATAAGAGCAAATGAAACTACAATTTTTTTTTATATTTTACCGATTTTTTCAAACTTATTTTATTTGAGGGACATAATTATTTAATTTTATATTCCCATGTAACAAAATAGAGTGTTTAGATATTGCAATTTCTTGACACATTTACTATATGTGTTTGCCAATTGAAGTGTAAATATACTATTTAGTGCCCATTAAGTAATTTTGAGTGACATGCATATTATATGTCAGTTATGAATGAATGTGTGTAGCATATTGTCAATTTCATGTAAGATTGACAAATTTTGACAGTTCTAGAAAAGTAGCATGGCCACAATGTATCCTTCCACCGCAGCTGTTTTGTCACTTAAGAAAAAGAAGTCTGTAAATAAATGTTTCGAGTCCAATACACACTTGCATTTCCTTCTTTCTCAAGTATACTGGCATATACAGGCACCGAAAGTCTGACGTTAGCTAACTTTCGTCCAGTAATTAATGTAGGATATTATAGCTAGGTTGGCATTCCAACCTGTTTGAATTATTTTGATTCAGAGTTAAATTTGTTGGGGTTCTATTTATATTATTTCGAGGGAAAAGGATAGAGTTATTTTTTAAAAAAGAGGGAGGAATTTAGTTTAATAGCTTTCGTAAGATGGCATTATTTTGATGTTCTTAAAGGAGTGTGGCATTTTGAGTTTTTTTTTTTTTTTTTTTTTTTTTTTCGATGGACAATGCCAAATTTTGCTGGCATGAAAATAACATTTAAATTATTTAACTTAAAAAATTTTAACTTTAAGGAAAAAACAAAATGCAATACATGCATCGCTGTTCGTATTCGTTCATATGAAGCAATATATACATGCACACACTTTGATTGAAGTTAATCTTACGCTTATTGAATTACAATATAGGCAAATAAACATTATTCACTCACTACAAAAGTTTGGAAAGTGCTGCTTTTTCAGGCCACGTGCATTTCAATCAATATATTAACGGTTTACAAATACATTTACAAAACATGCTAACTTACTGTTTGTAAAATTTGCAAACTCTTTTCACGTTTTCTGATGGCAATCCTTGAGGGTTTACTTGACTAAAACCACGTTTCTTCATCACTAGCATTATATAATTTATTTGCAGAATCATTCAGTAAAATCAACACTGTGTACGTTTCCTGATACGAACAAACTTAACCTCATATACTTAAATTATATCGTACCACTTTTTTTGCGCAAGGTGGTAAGTAAAACTGCGGAATGAGCAGTTTTAATGAAACAGTAAACACATCCCGATTAATATTACATTTCACTCCAAAAAACTCTACAACGGTACCTACAACCAATTATGCTTGTAAAAAGCAAATAAAAAAATAATTAACTACAGTACCAATTAAATATTCCGACAACACCAACAAGATATTCATATAATAAACACAATAAGATAGTGGCACATGCACAACAGCTTTCACCGCACTGGAAACTGGTAAAATAAACATTATTAGTCATTGGCTGGAAATGTTTACTGTTCATACGTGTCAACATGCTTTTAAAGTCCAGTCAATAATAGCCAAGAAAATCTAATATTTCTTTAGGAACATAATTTAAACCACAAATATAAGTATAATTAAGATTTTAAACTACAACTTTTATTTCTGAGAACTATTTTCTTAGAAGCCATCATCAAATTAGCCAACTTAACAACACAGATGGCACAGCAGTTCATCAGCTGATACAATACTGTAGCAACGAGAGCATTTACTGTTTTACATAGTGTGTTGGTTGGTCACATTGTCTGTCAGATTTTACTCCACTAAAATGAAATATACATTAGTAATTTCACAAGTCCCCTTCTGTTCGAACCACAAACCAATGCAGTATGAACTGTAGAATAGAGTTCTCTACGGCCTTTCACTGTACATTACAGCCTCTATGAAACACATCGTATTAGCACGATTACTGCATAAATAATATACTGAGATGCTAATACATAGAATTGGACATGATGGGCTCAGTCGACTAAGTAACCTAAATTGTGATTTCCATTCAGTTCTATTCGCTATAAGTTTTATTTCCCTGCATTATTCACATGATTAAGTCTTATATAAAATTAGGATTGCAATAATTTGTATCCCATAACACAGAGGATTATGTTTTCCGCGAATGACTTATACTATATAAATCACAAAAATACATTATGAAGTGATAAAAATGTTCTATCTCAGGCAATATTCGAACATGCAACCTTGCGCACCTGAACCCACGATGTTACAATTGCACTACCAATACACTTACTGTGAGGAATTCCTTTTTCATATTGGCGCGCGTCATTCTTTTGGGTCGAGTGGTTTGAGTGCTGATTGTCCTCCCAAGTCAAGTTGAGAATCCTACCATGGTGTATTATTTGCTGTGTTGGCCCGGTGTGTGGTGGAAGGTTCAATAGGTTGCCGATTAGTGGTGGGATATTGTCTAGGGGGAGGGAACTCAAATCCCAGAGTTAGCCGAACCGAGGATGTCTCCCATCCAGGGAGTACACTCTTTCTCACTACAAAGGCTGGCAAGATACGAGACTCCAGTAGTCCCAGGGCTATGTGAAATGAAAATGCAGTTTAATTTGACGTGCTGCATCCCCAGAGATGTTGAGCTGTGTTTGTGTCCCGTCTGATAGCAGGTGTAGGGCAGGAACTGGTGATGTTGGCTGGCATCACGTTCAGTAGAGTGAACGATGATGATGATGTGGGTCGTACAGCCGAAGATATACAGAGATCTCTGGATCTGGGGTCTAATTGAAGGAGAATTTAATTTGATGACAAATTAAATTACATCTATTTTTTTTTATCAAACCCTTATTTAAGGGATGAAGTTGTCAGCCACATAGCACGCCGATGCTAACACTGATGTTAACCTGCTTGTGGGATGCAAGCCCAGTAAATAAATACTGTTAATACTGAAAAGTACACTGATAAATGAGTCTGCATTAGAGCGCAGTGGCCGATGATACTCAGGAGAGTAAAGTCAATAAAAGTCGCCCATTCAATGTGTGACAGTTTTATTGACGTAAGGGTATAACCAATGTCACTGCAAAATAATGCATACCCTTGTTAATGTGGACCCGCCACTCGAGACCTGCCAGTGGTCATTGCTGCGAAAAGTAAGGCAAGGGCCTTAAAAAGAATTACGTGCATAACACGTCACCGTACGTGTGAAGTCCTGGAATATTACTTCAGGATGCAAGTCAGGCCTCCCCTCGGCTAAAGATGCAATGTCAAAGACGAGCCTCAAGCCTGTTCGCCACGCGCTCCATGAAGTTCGTCCACCACCCACATTGTCACAGTGCTCGTGTCACAGAGTGCCACATGTGTGCATGTGAGATGTCAGTGTTATGTTTATGTTCTGAAGGTTTAGGAATGACATGTATTTTTGTTTATCTTTTAGAAAGTGCCATATGTGTTGTGTTTATATTTTATTTTTGCACTAATAAATAAAGTTCATTCAGTTTAGTGCACAAGGTGCACTAATGCATTCAGACAGCATTAAATAATATTCCATTATTATTCTCAATCAGTGTATGATGTGTAACGAATCGTTATGTTGTGTACATGAGGATTCGGGTTCATGTGTGTCTGTTGTATTTTTATATTGTGTTCCTATCCCTATATGTAAGTATCAAGGCAGTTGCCAAGTGCCATGTTAGTTTAAGAGTGTTTTGTTTGTGTTATTAATATTATTATTATTATTATTAAAAGTGTCCATGTGTGCTCGTGTGGTGTGTTGGAGCCACACGGATTACCCATGTGTGTTTGTTTATGTTTACTGTGATGCACGGCAACTGAGGGGGCGGCTAGCGCCATAGAATAACATAACAAGGCAACTACATTTTTAAAATATGACTTTACGTGTAGTTGGGAAAGATGGGGGGGCTTGAGTCTTTCCAAGTGACCCCAGGGATATTTAGCGACACCACAGAATGGCAACAGTGTAAACCACATGGCAAATTATTTCCTAACGCTACTTGTATTAAAATCTAAAATTATTCGAAGTGTTTTATTATGTGTGACAGATTTTTACTAGGGTTAAATGTTTTTTTTAAGCCATAAGTGGTACTCTGGAACCATCCCGCAAGCCCCTGGCTCACGATCACCGCTTGTAGGTTAAGTTTTGTGTGGGAACCCTGCACGCCACGAACAGTATATTCTTATTTATATTTTATTAAAGAGTTTTGTATTTTTACAAAGTAATGGTTAGAGTGATTGCATCGCTTGCATGGCCACAAGCCACTTCAGTTCCTTATTAATAGTAATATCATATGCTAATCACAGTCGCGTGATTCGAGGCGGGAGTACCAGTGAACCAGTGGGATTCATGCCATATCAGAATAGTAGTAGGATCCGAGCTTTGTCGTGGAGTGGTCGCGTCGTCATGCCGTGCTGGGCCTTCATCATTTGATTCACCATTCATTATGTAATTCTGTTTAATTTACGTGAATATCTGAAACATTTGTTTTTATTAGCCCGGAGCGAGTACCACCCCACGTCTCTGGTCCATTTGTTCACAGCCATAGTGTAACATACCTATATAATTCCACTCAGGAAATGCGCATTTTCTTTCTGTATCAGTGGTCGCCCACTTGAACTGCGAACTGTAAGCATAACTGCACTGTAATAGGACTTTAAGGTAAATAAATCAACATGTGTTAAAAGTTGCATTCTTATTTATATCTGGTTGCATCTCAACAATTTAACCTATAAACGTGCACTGAAGTACGTATTTAATAATAGTGTGGGTAGGTCTACATCCCTTCGGGAGTGAGTGGCATCTGGGGGAGGCCGACAGCCCCCACTAGAACAGTCATTTCCAGGATTTAGAGCAGCAAGATCTACAGCAGCAGTACTTCTAGAGGCAGAGGACATTGAAGGGACAAACCGCAGGCCGTCGGCCACACGATCCCGCACCATCGTATTCTCCCTAGCTGGCACCCTACCTGGAAAACCTTACAGAATTCTTCATCGCACCTATCCAGTACCTTCTCCGCCAATGGTCCAGTTAAAGTGCCGTCAGATGAATGAAAAAGGTTCCTGGGTTACTTAATGCTATTGAATTGAAATATACAGCCTAAATTGAAGTGCCAAGAGGGGTAATGCAGGAGCTTACCGCCTGTCCTGCTGGATCGGTCGAGTGCTGATGTCGGACTAAAGAACATTGATGCAGCCTCACTGAAGCTCGGCGAGCCTGGCACCAAATGTAAAACAAAAAAAAATATAACTGCACAATTTACATGATTAGAAGTATGTTCAGTTGACATCATTATTGCTACTCGCTAAAAACACATTGGTGACATACCCATGAACGTTGGAGCCCCATGTATGGCTAAGAATGTGAGGTCACGAGTATGTCACTGCACTTTAAGGTGATATTAAATGGAATGATAATTTATGAGGCTGATTGTCGATGAATGAAGACATGTGCTCTCTTAAAACTATCATAGTATGCTGTAATAATGTGTTATGGCGAAAAACGGAATTTAGAGTATGCATTTCACTTCCTGTGATGTCATATGCATTTCACTAAAGTGGGCAGAGATATGCCCTGTCTTCTGTGGGCTTTTGGTAACCTATATGAAATAAATGGGTGGCTTCCCTAGCAAAGATATAGTGCAATACCTTGTAAAACTAACTGTATTAATTCAAATTAATAAATGCATCTAGGGAGCCGCTCGCCACTTTACCCTTGCACCGGGAATATTCTTCCCCACCTTCTGAACCCTCTTGGGGCCACGAAGTACACCAGGTTTGGCTACAAGGCCTGCTGACATCGCACACTTCAGAAACGCATAAGATAAAGCGACACAGCTTTATCAAACACTGTGGTTGGACCTCTAGGCGCCGGTTTAAACAATATTTGTTTGCACAGAATTTTTAGGTTTGTTACATTTTCATCTCTGACCTCGAGAATAAAGTGCAGCTAACGAATTTCTACAAGAATAATCCCACTCGCTGATGATTAGCAATAGGTAAAGTTTACCGTGACTCCTGTAGGATGATTTTAACTGGTCTGGTTTTCAGCCAGCACTGTCGCACAGTAAACTATTTATGTGTTAAAATGTGTGAGCTTTAACAATGAAATATTGTTACGCCGTACAATACACTGGGAGTTCCCCATACATATTAGAAGGGAAATACATAAAAAAAAAAAAGCATATTCTTTCAAAGCACACATACATTAACACAAGACACTAGATGATTAAAATTTTTGTGTGCCATTTGTACGAGTTTTACTTAAGGCTAGGTTTCAGCCATTTGCTGCACATGATACTCTTACACTAGGTAACAATATTTTCCTTCCTCCTTTTTCTCTACTTGACACTGGTTTAACACATGTTATCACTTCTTACTAATTCTTACATCCTAGTGTACATACACATAATTTGTATTCTATCTCAGCTTTCTAAGCTTTTAACATGGTGTGTAATATTGTTGGCACTAGCCTCAATTCCTCTACTACACAAAGACTTTCACTAGCGTGAAAATTTACTTGTTTATGGGGAGTTCTTTACGTCTCTCTGGCAAAGATACAATATTTGAACAACGAAACATATAGCCTCAAATCTTACCTACTGAGTTTGGAGGTTTTCTTTTCCTCAGTTTACTATGCCTAACCTACACATTCAAAAAATTTTCCCTGTTTGAGGATACGTGGGTTACCAGATGTTACTTTCTAACTCACAATTTCCTAGACTCTTTTCTGGACAAGTACACTTGGTAAATTTTCTCTTAATTTACATTACGGGGTGAGGTATTTATTTTAGCATTTTCACACTCTGTCTAACTTCGTTTACTTGGGGGCGAGAATAACATTTTCCTATTTTAAAAACACAGGAGGTTCCTAACTCGTTTGATTAAATACTATTATTTTTGCAGTACTACCAGCATTGTACGTTTCTCTTGTGTTTTCTGCTCTCAAGGCTTACATAGCTAAATGTAGTCTATACAGGGAATTTCTCTCTAAAGAAATTTTAAGTCTACGTTTCCTATGTTAAACAGGGGGGTTCTTGGATACAAGTTCTTTGGACACAATCGCATTTGTTATTAGTTTTCTGCAGTGTACATTTTCTCTGGGTAGTGTCGCTCTGGCGCCACTTGTAATTTCACACATTGATTTTTATGAATGTTGAGAAATTCTTGGGTGGAAGTTACTGCATGCTCACTGCGAGCTCTCGCCTAATGCACTTACACAAGGTTACAGGTGTTCTCTAATCTAATTCGCCCAGTCACAATGCCAGGAATGGTGATGTTTTGTTCTTGTCTGTTCACAGGCCTGCTGATAGGCTGCGATTCGTATTCACACTTCCTGCCTGTGCTCATGGAATTCTGTGATGTTACGTTAATTTTGTTGTGCTAGATTTCACAAACAACAACCATAATGTTCAGTTCCTTATTTAAGAGAAGAGAGAGAGGGGGTGTGACTGTGTGAGAGGGGAGAGAGAGAGAGAGAAAAACAAATAACAAATATTATGTAAACATACACATACATACACTCGCAATTAGGCTACCACCCGGTGGCGAGCACTCTCACCTCTCCTTCACCCAACCAACTCCTTTTCCAGTCCCTTCCTGAATTTACCAACCCCTCTTACAGATACCAATTCCCCTCAACACATTCCACTCCCTCACAAGCATGGACTGCCTACCCCGCTCCGTTCTCCTCCACACCCTCTGCAGCTTCTCACTGTTGTTTCCTCTTCCCCTAAACACCCCTTACTTAGCTTGCAGTGTAGCCCTCCCCATCCACCCTCTTCATTCTCCACCCTGTACATCCTGACTAACCATTCAACTTTCCTCCTGTCCTTCAATGAGCTCCACCCCATTTCTTTCATCATCACTGATGGACTATAGTTCCCTTCTTCCTCATCATCCTGCCCTTGCCTTCTCCACCTACCCTTCACCCATCTTGCTGCCTTTCTCTGCACCTTTTCCAGTTCTCGCACCTCCACCTCCACGTCCCATACTGCTGCAGCATATTCTTAACATTGGCCGTACCATTGTGCCATACGCCTTCTCCTTCACCTCACAGCTGACTCCATTCAGCACCCTTCCCAGAGCCCTTCTTCCCTTTGCTACCACCCTCTCTACCTGTTTTTTCCACCTGAGGTCTCCCTGCAGTACAATCCCTAGATACTTATATTCTGCTGCTTCTTCTATCTCCTGTCCCTCCCAACTGTACATATCCCTGCTTATCATCTTCCTTGTGAACCTCACTACCTTACTTTTTCTTACATTTATCTTCATTTTATTTTTTCTGGTCCACAACCATATCTTATCAATGTCCGCCTGCAAATTTCCGCCCCCCCTCTCCCTCCACAGCATATACAACACATCCATCTGTAAACAATCTGATTTTTCCTCTAATCCCCAAACCGATGTCATTTACCATTATGATAAATAACAAAGGACCCAGAACGCTTCCCTTTGGTACCCCTGATGTAACCTCTTCTTCCCCCGATATTGCCTCCCCCCCACTTTCGCCACCTGAGAAAGTCCCCTATCATAATTTGCTAACCATGTGATTAATCATAAGTATTACATATTTTAAAAATGTTGTATTATAAAAGTTAATGTGAAACAGAGGGTGGGTATGTCCTATACCATGCAGTGATAACAAGTGAAGCCAGTTTATAGTGCGGAGTTAGACTGTTGTTTTCCGGTAGAAAGGGTCGCGTGATCAACAGTAGACAAAAACATTGTTTTGTCTTATCTTTCATGTGTATGTTGACGAGTATTAAAATCGACATAAATTAGCATACAACCATGTTTGACCTAAATTATAATATACATAAAGTGTGTCTCAGATAATTAGATATCAATTTTGCCGTTAAATATGTAAATTATTTAATTATTTACGTTTATATGGAAGTGTTGTATATGGTGTTTTGGTTAATTTGCTTCCCATTCCCTGTATATTTGCAATGAAAATATTCCAGGAATTAATTTTCTCATGACTATAGGAGCTTTTAAAGGTTATGAGAAAACTTTAACCGTACTAAAATTGAATATAATACGCTATTGAAGTCATCTGCGAGTGTGTTACAAATGAAGCAGCCATGCGGGAGAGAGAGAACTTTTGTTTACATTGAAATTGAACAGCCTTGCGATTGCTATATGAACTCACTAGTTGTTCTGAATATTCTCTAAATTTGTATTATTCTTGGGTTTGTGAAATGTGAAGTTCGCTTGTAAAGATGCCTTAAAACTATAATCTATTGTTTACTTATTCTGCGACCAACGAAAACTAACATTAATGTATGAAAATGCATACGAGCCGGGCCATGCGATTGTGTATAGGGAGTTTGTAAATTAACAATTACAGTGTGTTTAATTTTGCAAGTGCGATTGCGATTACTAACATGCCGTGAATTTAAGGTCTAACCGGTAAGTTGCTGGCTCGTTAGCGGTAAATACAGGCACTTTTATAAAACTGCAGATTCGTATTTTTCTAAATGCCGATATGCTATTTCGGTGTAGAAGTTTGTGGAATTCATTTGTTAGTAATGGCAAATCATCTCGTAAACCAATACAAAGCTACACCTTATAATAACTCCACTCTTGCAATATTTTTCTCCCCAAGTCAGCAGAATTACAGTGACAAACAAGAAATTAGCTTTTATCAATACAAGAATATTGACCTGCAACCAAATCAGTTCTCATATTTTCAATAGCTACTAAATGTAGCCTTCATGATTTCCAAATCATGGTTTCTCGAACTCACTCCATGCAATTATTTATTTGACTCAATAAAGACAATTTGACCAATTCCTTCCTTGTATTCCCTTCATTGTGTTCTTGGTTTACCATTCTCTAATGAACCTACTGTCGACAAGATGTTAAGTTAAATAAAGTTT